>JASAND010014504.1:0-37387 GCA_030248195.1 Trissonchulus latispiculum
TTGCCCCGGTACCGGGGCCGGGGCCACAGAAATTGGGGGTCCAAATTGAAAATTTTCAAAAAATTTTTTGAAAATGTAAATTTTGCAATAATTTTTTATATACAAACGTTACTATCGTTGTTTTCATTCATATCAGCGGGAAAACAATTTGTAACATTTTTTGACTTTCGAAAATTCAAAATTTTGGTCAAAAAATTTCAAAAATTTAAAAAATTTTGCTAATTTTTGGCCCCGGTAGGTACCGGGGCCTGACTACCGGGGCCGGGGCCGGGGACTGGCCCCGGTGCTAGTAGCGGGGGCCAGGCCCCGGTGCATCCCTAATTGTAACATAAAACCAGTATAAATGCAATATTGAAACGGATGAGCTATTTTGTTGCAACACAAACAATCAAACGTTTAAAATGCCAGATAGTTTTTTAATATTATTACACTAACATAAAATTTATAATTTTATCCTTAAAAATTTGCTAAGATGGAACCCACGATAAAGTATGAAAGAAACATTGAAAAGGTCGCCAAATTCTTTAAAAAGATAGATTCAAGTAAAGTATACAAAAGATCTACTCGACTTTCTGACACCAATACAGACTAGGGGGATACTCATTCTCAGGAGTTATAATCATCTCAAGAACATTCAGGGGCTCTGGAATACGACACTCTGTCTGCTAAAAAGTAAACAAAAATAACAATAGGTTAACGATAATAAATAAGGAAATAGAAGCTAGCATTCCTTCCTTGAGCTAAAAACGACGTAAGCCACAACTCCATCGGTCCGTCAAAAAATTCTTTCCACTGAACGCATGAGTAGTTAATGCTTGAACATATATTCGAGCCAAAAGTCAGCATGGGCTTCTCCAGTTTCAGCCGAAAATAAAGACAGTCATGCAATATAGCGAGTGTCACAAATGTATATCATGGCTGATGAGAAGCTAACAGCCTAAGTAAATGTAGTGCAATCTCAAACTTACAATAACACTACACTACACTGCACTCGGAAGTCGGAAGTCAAGCTAATCTTATACCTGAAACCTCGCGATTTTACTGCTACAAAACTATTTCAGAAAATAAGTATAGATGCAGGGACAAGCATGGATAAATGGGCAAACATTACCTTCAGAAGCATAAATTTGGAGAGTGGCTCGTACCACTGGAACAGGATAATTCCAGAGGGAATGGCAACGCAAAGATACCTAAAACTAACAAAAAATGACTCGACCACAAAAAACAGAAAGCTTTTTGGAACTTTGAAAATTCAAAGGTTAAGGTTATGGCAAAATTCTTCTTACCGCAGATTTCAGAAAGATTTGACATTATTATAATAAGATCGAGAAACAAATTGGTATATCACCAAAGGTAGCAAACGACTGATGTAAAAATAATATAATCTCTACCTGTATCCATTATATGGATTTCTGCTAACACAACAACGGAGACACCCCTTGGTTTCTATTACACGAGTTGTCAATGCCAATTTCCTAAAATATCCAATAAAATAAAAAGATCGAATTGTTAAGCAAGCACTAATCGATCAATTCTACGTCAGTGAAAAAGCGCAACTATAAGCATGTAAAAACAACTTGGGAAATAAAGTGTGTATCCAATTTTAAATACAAAAAGTATTACAGCTAACAGACCACATACTTTGGGATAAACTTTTCCGGAACTTTATTCATAGGAAGACTCAGTCGACTAGTGAGGTTACGCTGATGCAAGGCCACCAAGTCATGACGGTATATACAGGGCGTGTGACCTGCAAAAGAGGAAAAGGAAACAGTTTTCTAAAAAGGGACTAGGTTAGCTTAACCATATAGTACTACAACTGTAACTCCTGAAGACAGTCACTTCCGGACTCAATTAAATTACGAGTAATCAGAGTTTAGGTGCGCAGGGCATAAAAGTTAATATTGGGTACGCAAAACAAAACGCTTATATTTGCATAAGATATTAAATACCTTGAAGACACATTAGGACATCCTTAATCACGTAGATCCAATAGCAACGTCTGGGATGAATCTGCAATAAACACAGCTAAAGCAACGTAAAAGCGATCTTGAAGAAGAAAAAGAGCAACCACTGGGCTTTAAACGTCTCAAATCTCAGTTACAAACAACCAAAAACAGTCGTTAAAAACATCAACTTTCAATATTCTTCCGAAAAGACTCAATATATCTAGAAACCGTTTCAAATCTCAGTTACAAACAACCAAAAACAGTCGTTAAAACATTAACTTTCAATATTCTTCCGAAAAGACTCATATAATATCTAGAAACTATTTCACCCTGAACAGTGGCGTACCCAGTATTTTAAAAAGGGTTGAGCCAAATAATTTTTCTTTCGCTCGCTAGGAGAGGGGGTGACGCGGTGACTGCAAGTATTTTCAACAAAAAAATTCCGAGCTGCTGCAGCACAAGTGACGAGATTTGGGAATTGTCATTAACGCCTTACGCCACATAGGGGGTTTCGGGGGCGGAGTCCCCCAAAACTTGAGAAACTATGAAAAAAAAACCATTACGCAAATCTTTAAAAAGGTTTAAATGAAAGTTGAGAAATTTTCTGACAATATGGGAAAATTTGTAAGTAAACCTTAGAAATTTGAATAAGCTAAGCAGCACAGGTGAATACATTTAAATTAACTTGAGCGAGAAAAGCGGCGCAGGCGCGAAAATCTTAAACATTAAAATAGAATAGCGCAGCAAGCGCGAAAAATGTTTATATTTTTAGTTTTATGCACGGAAATTAACTAAATTTTTGCCTTGTCCCTCAAAAATTCTCGGGGGGGGGTGGGGTCCGCAAACAGGTGGAGCGGAACCCCACAAACCACCACGCCCCGTGTACCCGGGACCCTGGATTCTCATCATTTGCCAATAGCAAGGAATCGGTGCATTTATAGCCCAAAAGTGTCGAAAAATTAAGCATTCAAAGTCAAATTCTCAATATATACTTTGTCAATTTTTAGCTAATTTAAGCATTTTATAAGCTAAGCTCATTTTAAGCTATTTTTGCTATTTTTGAATTTTGCATTAAAAACGTTGTATTTATAATCTCTAAAAACATTAGGTATATTATATTTATACTCTGGGCTTCCCCCAACCACTTTTCGGAACCCGTATAAAAATCCTAAAAAATGCCACAGAACGGCAATAAAATTTTTATGGACTAATACTCCACATATAATATTATACTAAACTTTATCTCTACTATGAACGCAACCAAGGCCAGCTTATTTAACTGTCCCCAGGGACTTTTCACTGATATTGAAGGTTTAGGCTAGCAAAAAGACCAAAATAATTAATGCAACTTTGTGAAACTAAATTATTAATAACCAAACGACACCAACCCGTTCCATGGCCGCTTCCGCTTCGTGTAATTCATTCAAATTAACAGAATAAATTCCTTCATTTGCTCCAACTACAATGTGCTGATCTGAATCAAGCAAAATAGCATGAAAAATAAATGACGTAAGCAAAAAAAGAATTGATAATCTGCTAATGAAAACGAGATGTAATCATATCAATTTCTGCTATTTAACTGATTACTAAGACGCCATCATAGTTTTACAAATTCTTACCTTTTGTCTCAGGATGAATCCAACTGGCAGCGCAATTAATCTGCAACGGGCAGGAATCGAATATTTTTGTAAAACAGGCACCCATCTGAAACAATTATTAGACTATAACGCAAACAAACACAAAAATAAAATTCACTTACTAACAATAGTAAAATTAACAAATAGCATACATAATTTCAGCCGATACGAGCGGTACCTTCCAAGAAACAAATAAAGTAAACATACGTGGACTTTGGGTGTGGCCGGAAGACCATTCGGAGTATGAGGTAGCTGAAAGAAAATAAATCAGAAAATCTAACTAATGTCAGAACTAAAACGTTTTGCCACTGATCTAAAATAAATCATGCTATATCGTCTTTTTAAACTTCAGTGCTATTGTTTATAATACGTAATACGTAATTGGAAGGGTGTGTCAGTACTTGTTCTAGCGCTCGTTGTTAAACGACTGTTTAAGTTTAGGGATTTAGCTTAACCATTTCAGAAAGAAAGGGAAAAGAAAGCATCTCACACGACTGACAACCAATAACTTATTGTAGATCTGTTGCATATAAACGCGCACGTAACAATAACTTCGGCCTGGGGATGGATACGCATGTAATGAGACATTATGGTAGAGAATACCCAATCAGAAGCCATTTAGTTCATCGGTCTTTATGTACCGAAGTATCTAGAAGTGTCCACCCGCTATAAAAAATAAAATTACGTCAGCATCGAAATTTTCAAAGTAAGGTGGACTAATTCTATAACCCCAAGCCAATTTTTTGAGCAACGTTTGAAAGGGAAGAGAAAGGGAGAGGGAACACCCTCAATAAAGTGCTGAGTGTTAATCGTTCTCGTCTGTTTGAAGGTGATCTTACCTCTTTTCGTTTTCGAGAATTTCTTCGTTTCGTTCGATCAGGAGGTACAGGAGGAAGGTAGGGATCATCATCGCTGGACAAGGTCAGATCCTCTTCCTCTTCTAAAACCGTAAGAAAGATACAGTCAAAACAGCTACCAGTCCACGGATCCCAGAGGATACAATGAAATTCAAATAAGATGATAATCAAAACGTAGACACCCAGAGCCAGATCAACCTTATTCCGCTACCGGTTTCGAGGCTCCTCTAAAGGCTCCTCTCGAGGCTCTTCTAAAACGGTAAGAAGATAACCAAGTATTCCAAACCACCTACACAGACAGCCAGTATAATAACGCTGTGTAGTTTGGAATATTTCTTTCACTTTTCAGTCTTCTTCGTTTATTGTATTATAAAACAAAATAATCAGAACGACTATCCCAGTAATCTCTAATAAGCTTGGAATGTCAGAAACAGAACTCAGTTATAGCGGTTGAGACTAGATGTCTAAATGATGACAGGAAGACTACTATAGTCTCCTAATAGTGCTAATTGATAACTGCCTACCTAATGAATTATAGGGGATCACGCGGGCGCTCCCCTACAAGGGTGCTAACTGTTAATGGAGGTGTGAATTATACTGCTTTGCAAAACTGAACAGTCACCTAATAATAGAGTTCCTTCCCGCTGGCCCTGACGTCCATCTTGAACATAAGTTAGAGTACTCTCTGGACTCAGTTGATGTCCAATTAACTGAAAAAGGAACACACGGACTGAGTTGTAAACAGTTAACAGTAAACAAACAGTTAACAAAATAATTTGCTGGAATCACATTTTATTAGTTTTCAGTCAGAAATGGACATAAAATCTCGCAAAAAAACCAAGACTAGTTTAAAATGTGGTGTAGAAAAATGGTAGAACTTAGCACTTACGAGATCAGGTGGAGTCTCTGAGGAATTGAGAGCGGGTAACGTTTCCCTAAAAGCCAAATAAATAAGGGTAAATTTTCCACCACTTCAGGAAGAAACTAAACTACTAAGAATGACTTGAAACAGTCACCACTGAAAAAGTGTTGCAAGCAGTGTCTTAGCTCATTGCATAATAATATCTGACTTCCAACTCCAACATACTATTGATGTTGCTATTTACATAGAAGGTATTTGCGGATTACTAGTGGTTATTAAAATAGGAATTTCGATTTTGTAATTCTGGTTTTCAGTATTTCGTGATGCAACGTTTTGTAACAGTTCCGTTTGAGTTAGGTTAATACTTCAGTATTCTGTATTTTCCAGTTAGTACCATACATGTGCTGGGGGTCACTGGAGCACACCCTCCCTTGAAGGGTCGCTCGCCCCCCCCCCCCAACCGGAAAAATCCGGTATACAGGTACCCCCCCGCCATTTCCTTTTCCTTCCTGCACGTGTCTGGCAAGTACTTTTGAAAAAAGCAGAATGCATTCTTTTCTTAGCTGATTCTGCGAAAATGCGACTTGTGCTTTCCTTCCATAATGGAACATTTGAGATGTGCGTTTTTGGTTAGCTTAAACCAAATTACATCATCGACCAACAGAAATACGTACACTTCTAAAAAACCGTTATGAACTTTTGAAGACACGAGTAATAAAATCAATTTCTGATCAAACAAAATGCCTATAATTTCATCTCAATATCAAAAGAGCAAGTATCGCCATTTGTGCTGTTATCTCTACGGGAAGCATGAGCACAAAGCACGAAGACGGAAGGCAAGCGTAAAGGGCCAAGCACTCACAGACAGGAAAGCACAAAAGCACATAGTCACAACTGGGCACTTGAGTTTTGACAAAGCGCTATTTCACTCGAGTTAGCTAACGCGTTGTAATCCTTCCCACAGCCCACAATAATACATAAGAATTAATAAGCATCCAACACAATGAAATCTTAAATATTGAAACAAACCTGTCAGAATAAGTCTCTGAGTTTCTCCCTGCATAACCTCTAAAAAGAAAGACGACAGCAAGATTGCAGCATAGAATTAAAATTTAATTGTCAGGAAAAAATTGCTCAAAGCTACAGAATCACACCCATTACTTAATCAAGCTGGCACACTAACACACCATGTATATTATAGTGTCCTTCACCCAGAAACTAACGAACAAAGATTCAAATTCAACTTTGCCCCAAATTCAACTAAAAAGCCTACCTGGAATCAAACTCATGCATTACACTGCTAACAAAATCATCATCGTCACTAAAACGCAAATTAGACTACACTTAACTTCATACATAACTATGCACTTAAGCAAAAGAAAGACGAGAAATATTGAAAGCAAGAGAAAGACGAAAATTAAAAGCAACAAGTGAACGTGCAAACCAACCAAGACTACAAAATAACTACTAAGTAGGAAACGACAGCACCATATTTAGGTGTGCTTTTGAGGGACGGTTCTGCAATTTTCTGTTTCTGTAATATAGGGGTGGGGGGTGGAAGTGGAAAGACAGGATTTGATGCTAATCTTCAGCATTTAAGCAAGTCACTGTCCATAGGCAAGCGGTTAACAACGGTAAGACTATGCTGAGGATCATTAGTAACTGCAAATTTTATCATTAACTGGCAATAATCTGTGTCGGGCTTACTCTATTTTCAGATTGTACGCACTATTAAGAAATAAAAACAAAAACAAGAATAACCGAAAAGGCTACACTAAGAACAGCAAAGTGGCTTCAATGTTAAGGCTACAGTCTGAGTTTCCCTTATCTAAGCTACTGTAAGCTGCTGTAGTGCGATAACCTGGGCCGCGTTGCAAAAGATTCTCCGAAGCCTAGGAGCGCTCCTAAGTTGAGCTTAGCTGCTGACTTAGGAGAATCAAGTTTCAAAAATCCTTCTAAGCTAGGAGGGCTATCCACCACTCCTAACTTTTCTCCTAAGCTGCCTAAGTTTAGGAGCAGCGCCAAGAAATCTTTTGCAACGTGTTTAGGAGGTCTCCTAACTCCCTCCTAGACAGCTCCCAGACATCCTCCTAAGTACCTCCCCCCCCCCAGGAGGGCACTTAGGAGAACCTTTTGCAACGCAGCCCTGAATTGCAATGAATTGCAAGCAAGCCTGGAAGTATAATAGATGCAGAGGAAGAACTAAAAAGCTGTCAGCAATTCAGGAAATAAACTGAGAAAACTAAAGGGTGCAGACCGACCTACATCTAATAAAATGCAAAAAAATAAAACGCACACTAGAGAGCCAGCATTGAGACCAGAAATTCCCCAATTATCCTCCAAAACATCGCGGCTAGAATCCTAAAAGAATTTAAACTAATAATATAACAAATGACAGAATAGTTAGCTAAAGGTATAAATACTATTTTCCTGACGGCATCAATGGTAAAACAGTCGAATTAAAGGAAGCAAATAAGGAACACTGCTGCTTACAATATCGTTATCCAAAGGTGTTCTCAAGGGCTGGCCAAAGTTTGCTCCACTTACTAAAGTAAACAGAAAATAACAACATTAAAACAAAAACAAACATTTCAACAACAACACGCTATTAAAACATTTAAACTAGGTAATCTTGTTTATTGAAAAGTATGTACTTTATTCCTATGGTTTTGAAGAACAATAAAAAAGTTAGTATAAAAAAGGAAATGTTTGTTTACATCTAACTTGCGATCCTTGTCTACGGTCCAAACCACCGGAATTTTCACCGTCAGCAGTAGCTGGTACAGGAGGTCGTCGTGAAGGAATACGACTTGGCCCAACGGAGAGATCAGCCTAAAACAAAAGATTCCCGCCTTATTAATTAAAGCATTCCACAGCGTGAACTTGGCGACAATGGTTAACGCGTTCGACTTGGGAACCGATACACTGAGGATCAGACAAATTCAGCCAAAAAGCTTTCAGAAACAACCTTGTATAAGAGATTAAGCACTGTCATATAGCTCTAGCTAGCTCAGCTATCAAACCCAGAGTTGGTCCCTAATCTTTAAAAGGGTGCTGCTACGATTCTGGGAAGATAACAAGAATTCGTGTAGGGTGTAAAGCCTTGTTGGGAAGGGCCCCTTCCACGGATGAAGTAATCATTCGAGGCTCCTGGCTCTAATGGCTGTGAACCTGGGGATGAGCGCCGGCACCCGTTTGAGACAGGGATGACTATATTATTCTACAGGGGATACGTTTGTCTTCTTTACAGCTCGAAATTAAAAGCAGTAATATTATAAACAGCGATTCTCGAGTTTAAAGCTAGGGGAGAGAAATTTGGACACTATTTATAAACAGTTTGTGACCTTTCTGATCCTGAAAACTGTGAAATCCAACAAACGTAACGCAATAAAAAAAATTAAAAATTTACAAAAAAATTAATGCATTACATCATCATCGGCTGAATCCGCAAAACCAGAGGCGGGATTTCCCATGGCCATCTGATAACTGGACCGAAGAGCAGAACCACTGGTGGGATTGTTAACACGATTCAACAGATCTCGAGTCAGTCGGGAGGTCAGATTTCCCTGTAGAAATGGATGAGTGGTCAGCAGCTTTTCCGGAAGTGGACGTTTCTTAGGATTTTTGGTCAAACAGACTTTCACAAAATCATGAAACTGACTAGACCTGAAATAAAAGTCAGCAAAACTAAATAGCAGACTAGCAAGAGTTCATAACAGAAAACGTCAAAAAGACAAAGGTTTGAGTTATTAGTATAAATTAGCTTTAAGCATAGGTACGAAAATTACTTCCAGTTTATGATCATTATGTATAAAAATCAACTGAAGAATCCAATTACCATTTAATTCTATCCTTGAGCGTAGGAGGCTTGTATCCTGATTTGGCCATCAGATAGAGAACACGCATAGGATGGAGATCAAATAGGGGAGGTTGGGTTTCGGCAAGTTCAATGGCAGTAATACCAACCTAAACCAGTAAACAACACAGCGTCAACATGGTAATAGTTGAGCACATAATGGGGTGACCGAAGTACAGTAACCGGCACGAGAAGGGTAACACTTGACGAAATCGCGAAGTTGGTGATATATGCGTCGTGTTCGAATTACGACATTCGTGAACAATGGCGGCAAGTCACTTGGCAATATTGTCAACTGTTACCTTTATCAACTTTATCGGAAACAGCAAAGAACGACTGTCTGCTAATGGGATGATGTGTGTAAAGTGTTTGTAAAATGGTGAAGCCACGAAACTTGATTAAAAGGATGGAGAGTAGAAATTACCCTGATTTTGATTTTCGAACGTAAGTTTTGCTACAGTAGCCACAAAGGCAATTTTTTATACCATTCGACGCAGAATATACCCAGAATTTTACCAGTGCATTTACATTGTGCTCAACTATCGAAGCTGATATGTATGTCAACACAGCCAAGAAGACGATAACTTACGGCCCAAACATCACAAAGTTGGTTGTAACCACCCTTTCGTTCGACAGCAGCCACCTCAGGGGCCATCCTAGAATGACAAAATAAATGAATTGTTATTAGCTGTTTATAATTGCAAAAACAATGTTAAAGGAAACCAATGCTCATTTTATATAAAAATTGTTTCATAATTTCATAATTTTCCAGTTCAACACTTCAAGAGTTTCGCTAACTAAACCTACCAATACGGCGTTCCAATAAAAGATTTTCGCTTTCCAATAGTCGCAGTTATTTGGGCAGCAACACCAAAATCAGCTGAAACAAACCAAAATTGTTCACAATCTCGTCACAAACCCAGCTTTATAGTTTTATGAAATGTCTAATTTCATAGTGCAAGTGCTGATTCTTAGCCTAGCATGTTCAGTCTCTCCATCACCCCCAGGAGGTAAATTTGGAAACAGTTGGATGGAGAGATCATTCAACAGTTAATAGTCGGATCAGGTCATAGCACATTCCAATGGTTCTCGAGCGAAAGTGTCAATGTGCCTGAGAACAAGGAGGTTGACTAGGCTGCGAAAGACAGGCTGCGTAATCAGGCACTGGACAGACTTAGTCAGTGCTGATTGGAAAGTGCTGTAGATAGATACATCCTTTTGAGGGAAATAGAGATGGAGAAATTATACTTTTGCTCACATACAACTAATGTCTCTAAAAACCTGACGAAATTTTAGAGTCTAGCGATATAGTCCAGTGAAAAGTAATGAGGTTCAAAAGACAACAAGCCAGCAAAATGACAAATTCAGTATACACAAATGCATATACATGAAAAATTCAAATAACAGAATAACTTACCAAGCTTAATGTCGCCAGCTTCGGAGAGCAAAATATTGGCACTCTGCAAATTCATTAAAAATGAAGCAATATCTCAAAGACGATACAGGCCAAAAGGCCGATACGTTTTTAGGCCAAAAGATAAGAAAATTTTGGTTTTTGGCCTTAGGCTACCTTTAGGTGATGGTCGAGTGGTCTAAGGCGCTGGTCAGAAGTTCCGATCTTACGGTCGGTGGTTCGATCCCCAGAAGCCACAAAGCTTTCTCGACTCTAGCCAACCCAGCTATCCATCCTTAACTGGTCGGTAAATGGGTACCACTACGGTGGGAAGGTAACAGGAGTCTGCGCAGAAGGGCCGGCCCCCCTTCCACGGATGCAGTCATCATTTGAGGTGGCTCTCCTGGCTCTACGGCTGAGAATCCGGGGATGAGCACCGGCACCCCATGTCCTGTGGCAGGACAGAGATATCTCCTGGGGTAAACCTTTACCTTTTTTTACCTTCCTGTAGGTAGACCAGACACGGGATTGGTTGTTATGGCTGGAAAGAGGACACAAAAATGAACATTTTTGGTTTTACAACCTTTGAGCTATCTCCAGTGGTAAGTCAGTATAAGCAAAAAACTATTTTGAGTGTCAAAAAATGGCCATCTTCGAGGAAATAAGTTTTTTTCAAAATTACTGCCAAACCTTGCGAACAATTTTGTTCCATTTATACTCAATCGATACAGCGTCCAAATGCACATATTATGAATCCCTATTAGCCGGACTTTATTGCTTTCAGCTTTGGATTTGACCAAAAAACCATTTTGGCAAAACTGCGGTTATTTTGTTTTGAACATCGATTTCTCAAAAACCACTCGACAGATTCCGGAGATTTTCGGCAAAATGGAAATTCGTATATACTATATATTGCGGAGGGACGTTTTTCTTGGTTTTGGCTAAAACGTTCACAGTTTAGAGAAAATTTAGTGCAAAGTTTAAAAATTTAGTGCTTTCGTGCATTTTGCGAATTTTCTCAACCGTTGAGCAATATATACTGAACAAAACCCCAAAAAACGTCCCTCGGCCCATATGTCCTCTCTATGATAGCGCAAAAAGAAATTTTGTCTGGTTCCGCAGTTTTGAAAAATCAGTGTTCAAAAATTTTTGGTCTATATATACTTAGCCGTTATGTCAGAAAATATTTGCTACTTTTTTTAATAATTTTGCTAGTTTCGTAAGCTCATATGAATGTCCTGATTATAAGCTTTAAAACTATGTATAAAGCTCTTTCCAACTCCCAAAATTGCGAACGTTATAGCGTTTTAAAAAATCACCACAAAAGTACTGCACAAAAGGATACCACCACCTTAAATATGTCAAGGACAAGATTTAAAACGTCCTGGCTTACTTCTAGGCCAAAATTTATGGGAGGGGCGATATGGGGGGACTCGAAGAAGCCCCCCTTTCGATGGGGGGGGCTCACCGAAAATGGGGGGGGCATATTTTTTGACAAATTTTTAGGTTTTTTGTGTAAAAATTGCTAAAAATCGCTAAAAAATAACTAATTTTTGGTGTTTTTTAAGCTAAAATAGTGGAAAATTAGGTAAAAATCCGGCAAAGCCGGAAAATTTTTTGAAAATTTATTCTAAAAAATAGTAAAAAATGGCAATTTTTGGGTTACGGGGGGAGGTCGGAATTTATGGGGGCTTTTTATGGGGGGGGGCTCCTCGAATGGGCCCCCCAGTAGAAGCAAGCCAGACGTCTAATATGAGCTAGCATCTAAATCGGTAAAGGACAAGCTGTAACTGGCTAATATGAGCCGCTACTTTTCCCTTACTACCACGGTGGAAGCAGGAGAGTGCTCCAATTAACATAGCTACAGTTTCCCCTTAGTACATACACAATTATCACCAAGTTTCATATGTTTAGCCGTTTACAGTAAGTCTGCAGGCAGCGTGCTATAGTTGCAGCATAACAGTGCCGCACGATGGCAGCACCACACAGAGCTGCGACTATGCTCATCATGTTCAGCGACCCCGATAATCCAAGAAAATTGCTCAAAACAGCATTTAGGCCCATTTTTGGCTATTTTTTGTGAAGTTGGGACTTTTCCCAAAATGGCTATTTGGCCGGACCAAATTTGAGCCGGCCGCCTAAACTAACCCAGACCGATATCGAAAATCGCCCTCTTTACGACACGCTACCCATACCAAAGTTTGTTATGCAACATTCCGCGTCTCTCTAGCGTGTTCCCTGAGCTCTGTAGCCGTGAAACTGTCCTTGTTTGGCCATCTCAGCGGTCAGGTCACTTTGGCCGGCCGCACAGGTGACCGGCCGGGCAGCGAAAAATTGTCCAAAAGGTACATTAACACAATATACTGCTCCCATAAAAACCAAACTTCGCCGGCTGAAAATGCCCAGATCGTTCAGTATTTGAGTTCGAAGAAACGTGATTCTCCAAGCGTGAGTTTAACGGAAAAAGTAACAGACGAAACTAACTTGTCAGGAATCGAAAATTTTCCAAAATCGCTATTTGGCTGGACCAACTTTGGGCCGGCCGCCTGAAGGATCCCGGACAGATATCCAAAATCGCCTCGGTTATGACACGCCACCCATCCCAGAGTTTCATATGCAACAAACCGGGTGTCCCTAGCTTGTTCTCTGAACCCTGTAGCCGTGACACAAAATTGGCCTTTTTGGCCACCTTAGCGGTCAGGCCATCTTTGGCTGGCCGCACAGGTGGCTGGCCAGGTAGAGCAGCAAAAGGTGTCCAAAAGGGACATTAACACATATACTACTCTCAGAAAAACCAAACTTCACCGACTGAAAATGGCCCGATAATTCAGTTTTGTGGAAGAAAAGTGCTTCTCCAGGCGTAACTTACACGGAAAAAACAAACGGACCAAACATGTCCGGAAGTGAAAATTTTCAAAGCTGAAAATTTAAAACAAAAGTGTTTTCCTACTTGTAGTACTCGTCGTGCCTGATGCCTGCACTGATGCCAAATTTGTCAAGCTTCGTTGAGTATTCGGCTGACACTGTGTTCGAACCGGTCTCTAAGTGCCTCGCAGCGCCTTTTACACCCATATTATAGGGGAAGCGCTATCGCGCCCCCCTATCCTAGCATCCGAGAAGAAACCTTAATATCCCTGTGTATCTTTCCTAATGAATGCAAATATTGCAGGCCTTTCAGAGTTTCTCTGCACACAAAGGCGATCTGCAGCTCCGAGAGCGCTCCAGTCACTAAAACACAAAATCAGCAATCACACTCACATAACATGCAATATAATAGGATTACATAAAAACTGGATTAAAAGTGTTAGACATTGCGGAAAGTGCTATAAATTAATATGAATTCCATACAGTGTGACTAACGATACAAGGCATACTGCCACCTACCTTTCCCACTTACTCACTGATTGTCTAGAACCAACGACGGTAAACCAATAATGTAGAATGTCCCTTCGTCAAGGGTATTTGTTGAATTCCAGCTAACTACTAACATTTACTATATCAGGAAACACGTCAGCTACTACGGTAGCTCTAATCACAACGTCACCTTATATTTTATTGAATTAATATGCTTCATCCTCCCCGGACAAAACTAGCGCCTCCACCCAATTCTGTTCACTGGGGGCAGCGGTCGTGTCCTATCCCTGAGGTTGTACCGTTGTTGTTCTCTCGGAACCTGTACCTCAGGCTGTTCAGCCAACGGTTCCGCTGGTTGGATTCTAGGATATTGACCTGGACCTCCCATCCTGTTATCGTAGGTAGAGTACACCCAATCGTCTGATTCCAAACCCTGGGAAGGAGGATACCTTGGACGTAGCTGATCTTGATGGCGAATCCAAATTCCTGACCCAGTCTGGACCTGATAGGAAGTCGCTCCCTTTGGCTCAATTACAATGCCAGACACCCATTTCTTATGACCTGAAAAATTCCTTGCCCAGACCGGTTGGGACTTGGTATACTTTTGGGCCATCGTTGTCAGCTTAGGCTTGGGCTGTCTTGTTCGCATCAGTGAAAGTCTTGTCTTTGCGGGAAAACTGAAAACCAACTCTGCTGGACTTTTGAGGGTTTTGGATTGAGGAGTAATTCTGTACGCAAACAAGAACTTTGACAATCTTTCCGAGACGGGAGCAGACAGATTTTTCTTCATTGCTTTCTTAAATGTTTGTACAAAACGCTCTGCTTCCCCGTTAGAAGCGGGATGATAGGGTGGCGAAGTCAAATGGCGGATTTCATTTCTTTTACAGAAATTCTGGAACTCAAATGATGTAAACGTTGAGGCGTTGTCTGAGACAAGAACTCGGGGCAACCCGAATCTAGCAAAGATGTCACGCAAAACACTAATGGTTGCTGCAGCTGTCGTATTGTGGACTCTTACGACTTCAGGCCAATTTGAATAAGCATCCACCACTATTAACCACATTGCTCCGAGAAAAGGCCCCGCGAAATCTAGGTGGACTCTTTCCCAGACTCTGTCATTGCGTGGCCACGAGACCTTTTTACTGGCAGGCATATTTTGAACAAGGGCACACTGTTCGCATTGACGAACAATTGTTTCTACGTCTTTCATAAGCCCTGGCCACCAGACAAATCGTTTAGCCAACATACCCATCTTGGTGATTCCTGGATGGCCCTCATGCAACTCCTTTAGAACCTGCTGTCGCAAACTAGCTGGAATGACGAGTTGATCTCTCCAAAATAACAAACCGTCCTGATAGGATAGCTCTTGCGACTTTGCAGCAAACGTTTCCAATTCTGGACTTCTGCGTTTAGGCCAATTCTTTTTATTGAAGCAGTTAATGACAGCCGATAGGATGGAATCTTCGGTAGTAGCTTCTTCTAATTGTTGTCTTGAAATGTGTAACTCTTCAGTTGAACTCATGCGGAGAGCATTGATAAAATCCACACTTGAATCTTTAAACGTCGAATCCGTAAGTGACAGTCTACTTAGGCAATCAGCGTTACCATGATGGCTTGATTGCCTGAATTCCACAGTGTAGTCGAAACCCGTCAGCATGATTGCCCATCGCTGTAAACGTTGCATAGCATATCTTGGTAGTTCTGTGCTCGGGTGAAAAATTTTGGTCAGAGGTTTATTGTCTGTTACCAAAATAAATTTCTTGCCGTAGAGGTATATGTAGAATTTCTTTAAGCCAAAGATTATACTGAATGCTTCTTTTTCAATTTGGGACATTTTCTTTTCTTGATCATTAAGTAGCTTTGAGGCTGTAGCAATCATTTTCTCACTGCCGTCTGGGAACCGATGAGCTAAAACTACACCAACTCCAGTTGGCGACGCATCACAGGATAAGACTATTGGCAGTTTAGGATTGTACGTGATTCTAACCTTTGATGAAGATAGTTCTTCTTTTAGGCTTTCAAAGCATTTTTGATGGTCTTCCGTCCATATCCATCGATTGTGCTTTTTCAATAAATCGTACAGCACTTTTGCTTTGTCACTCACATTTGGAAGCATTGAGGAATAAAAGTTGATTTTGCCAAGAAATGACTTTAATTCATGAATGTTCTTTGGACATGGCATATTCTTGATTGCTTGAATTTTCTTTTCCACTGGGCTTATGCCCGAAGCATCAACCCGCAAACCCAGATATATTATAGAGTTTTCAAAGAAAACGCTTTTGGATAAATTTAATCGTGCTCCGTGAGCTTGCAGTATGGTGAAAACTTGTTTTAAATTCGCCAGATGTTCTTTATCATCCTTTCCTGTAATTACAATATCATCGAAGAACCATACACAACCTTTACATCCATGGAGCATTTCGTCCATTTTCTTGTTGAATATAGCGGGTGCACTTGAAACTCCAAATGGTAACCTTTTATATCTGAAAAGACCTTTATGAGTGTTGATAACACACAGCTTTTGACTCTCTTCATCTAGCTGTAGTTGGTTGTAAGCTCGTGCTAAATCCAGCTTACTGAACTTCTGACCTTGACCCAATTCATGGAAAAGGTCATCGGGTCGAGGAATAGGATATTGGTCAACTTCTAAGTGTGCATTAAGTGTCACTTTAAAATCTGCACAAACGCGCACAGAACCATCTGGTTTTTTAACTGGGACGATCGGCGCTGCCCAATCAGACCTGTCGATTCTTTCTAAAATACCGTCAGCTTCATCTCTTTGAAGCGATTTTTCAATGCCGTCTTTGAGGCCATAAGGAACTGGCCTTGCTTTAAAGAATTTTGGTTTTGTACCTTCTTTAATCTTTATATTTATTTTCGGACCTGTAAGACAACCTAAGGTATCTTCAAATAAATTTGAGAACCCACAGATTAAATTCTTTAATTCAGTTTTAGTAGACGACGAAACATCAGCCTTTTCCGCTTTAACGGCAGACTCAGTTTGCACAGTGTTGATGGATTGTAAAACATTTGCATTCAAAGTTATGCGCTGCATCCAATTTCTGCCGAAAAGAGGAGGTCCACAGGAATCCGCAATCACCAAAGGCAAATTGTTATACAGTTTTCCACAATACAACACATTCACCGACATAATACCAAGGACCGGAACCAGATTACCGTTATAGTCCTTTAGCAAAATGTTAGCTGGTTCCAAAGGTATGAACCGAAAATATTTGGACCACTCCCGTTTGGGTAGCACAGAAACGGCCGCACCAGTATCAAGATGCATACCGACCGAACGGTTATTGAGCTTTAACTGTAGAACAATAGGTTTGGAACAAGTGGATATCGAAAAGGTGTGAACAAAGTTCATGGGCAGACAATCATCGGAAAAGTCACTTTCCTGATACTCTTCTTGCATATAATGAGTTGCTTTATGAGGTCTGAAACGGAAACCTTTCTGGGCATGATATCCTTTATTTCTTGCTTGAGGCGGTTGACTTGACTTGCATGCCACAGCAATATGACCACTCTTTCCGCATCTGTTACAAGTTGACCCTTTATAGAAACAGTCGTTAGCGGAATGGTTGTTTTTATTGCACCTGTAGCATACTTTCTTTGGCATGAAGCGCTTGACTTTAGAAGAGTTGTTCACTTCAACTTTATGAATGGTTTGTTGAGTCTTGATCTCTTTGCTGCTATCTTCAGAAAGCTGTAAGCTTTTGGCTAAATCGAACGCTCTGGCTAATGTAAGATTTGGTTCGGCTAGGAGACGCTTTAGCAGAGTCTGATTCTGAAGACCGAAAACAAAGGCATCGCATAAAGCTTGTTCTAAAAAGTCATTGAATTCGCATGTTGTGGCCAACCTTCGGAGATCGGCTAAATAGTTTGAAAGTGGCTCGCCTTCGCTTTGCTTGCGATGCCAAAACTTGTATCTTTCTGAGGTTCGAAGAGGTGTAGGCTCAAAATGTTGCTTGAGCATTTCTTTAAGTTCTTCGAATGTCTTATCACTAGGTTTCATTGGAGCCGATAAATTCTGAAGAAGACTGTAAGTTTGGGCTCCAATCGTGGCTAGGAAGGTAGCTCGTTTCTTAACATCATCGTCGATATCATTCGCGATGAGGAATTGTTCTAGGCGCTCAACGTAGGCTGACCATTTTTCTGTGCTGGAATCAAAATTGTCTATAGATCCGATTAATCTTGCCATTATTGTCTTTCCGTGTCCAGTGCGCCACTGTTGAATTCCAGCTAACTACTAACATTTACTATATCAGGAAACACGTCAGCTACTACGGTAGCTCTAATCACAACGTCACCTTATATTTTAGTATTTTAGACAGCTATGTGGCTACGGGGATGGAAACTAATCATCGGGTTAGTGGTGAACCGTCTTCACCACTCAGCTATTTTGGCACATATAGGCTTACACGAGCAGGTTGGGCCCCATCAACACCTCTTTACCCAAAACCGCCAATATAAGTTACTGCTTCGTATGGTATCAAATTTTGGCGGAAAAACCTGCCATGCAGGCCAAAATCATCTCCTATTCTCCCGGATATTTCTACTAACTTTTTGCGTTTTAACCACTAGATATGCCTACGTTTACGATAAAACAGTGGATACTTGGCAAAACAGTAGAGATTAACCATGGCCTCATCGCGGCACGGCGGGACCTGAAAATCGGTGGTCGAAATCGAAGATTTTTATAGAATTCCAGATTTCGCAATAATGCAAGGAATACAATCGGCACTATTGTCGTTTTCATTCAAATCGGTGCGGTGTATTTCTAACAGTAACGTATTTCTAACAATTTTACCTTTATCTTGACTTTCGAAATTTTCTTAATTTAGGTGAAAAAATACCAACAATTTGGAAAATTTAGCTAAAGCTTGGCCCTAGTCAATAGCAGGGCCTGGCCTCCTCGGCCAGATTCTGAGTATCGGGGACAGTGCCTTGCCTACACCCGGCATTTTTATTAGCTTTCAGTAACACTGCCGCACCCAGTAGAGTTTTCTTTATAAACTGGAACGGGAAGTAAAAACCATCAGAAAAAACGGGTTTCCTCCGTTTTCCGAAACTCTTGGAATTGGAAAACTGACTAGTTTATTCCTATAAATTTTGAAAATGTTTGATAAGCACTTCAAGTGGTGTAAATTTATTATTTGGAGCACAAAATATATATACGTATATTTAAATCATTAAAATAACAGCAATTGGATTATTGGCACTCTTGAGGCAATTTGAAGCGATCGGAATCTGCAGCCATCGGAAAAAGAGGAGAAATGAAGAAAATTCACGAAAAAGCGGGAAAAGCCTATTTTTTCTGCATTAACATGTTTCCTGCGCATGACATATATATACGTATGTCATGCGCAACCCAGCGCTCTTTTTCATATATAATAACATGACATAATATGTCAAATTTTGGAAATTTTTCAAAAAATTCTAGCAAATTAACGGCTGGAGCTGTGCCGTTCATACTCGGATATAGTAAATAGATACAGTTGAAATTTATTTCACAGAAAGCTGTGTCATATATCTATGACACAAGCGGAGCACAGTCTGCCTCAATATATGCTAAATTGTGTGATAGTTGGGTATAAACTAACTTATAGATTCCTATTTAGACCCAACCAGCCTATTTTTATTCATAAAACGAATTTCTACGCTTCTGCCAACCACGTCCATTACTCCCAAGCAACGGGACCCAGAATTGAGGACAGGGGTCCATCTTCAATAAAGCTAAAATTCGCTTTTTGGTTGAATTGCCCGATATTATTAAAGACATTTTGAGTATTGAATTAACTTTTGTGACTAATGTTTTGAACTTTTGAACTTTTTAGCTGGACTTCAGCACCGACGAGTCTAGAAATATCCTGCGCTATTGTTTTGAACGAATTTTATGACAATTTTGCATGGGGTTGTCAATCTTTGTACCCACCAATGTTTTGGACAGTCCAGAAAAAATGCTTGTACACTAATTTTTTGGCTGTCAGTACGTATATTAGCGGTGAACCATCTTGTGTTTATTTTTCATTTAAGATCTGGGCCGATTTTTGCAGATGGGGAAACTCACACCTTTTACCTTTTGCTATTGTCACTTTTTAAAAGTGATACTAAATCCGAACAATGAAAACTTGTGTCACAGTCGCTCAGACAACGCGTGTGGTCATTTTGACGATACCTGGATGTAGTTTATTATGTGAAAACAAATCAAAGAAGATCAAATAATGAGCCTACGGCCCACTCTGTTTCGCTTGGTTTATCTGATCCAACAAGCTCAAACAGAAAGCAAGTTCTAATTCAGCCTATAGGAAATAGCTGGAATAAGGCTAAAATTTAAAATACAAAAGATATTTTGTCATGGAGTGTTGGATATGAAGTGGTTTTCGAATGTCTTCCTCTAGTTTTTGGTTTTTCGATGCGGTCAAAAGAGCTTAGCGTTTTGCACGGTTGGCCGAATTATTGCATTTTTTGAAAATATTTAAGGTTGATATGATAAGATCTTGGTTTTCTGTCGAAAGTAATTCTATCAGCTGAATAGCTGGAATAAGGCTAAAATTTAAAATACAAAAGATTTTTGTCATGGAGTGTTGGATATGAAGTGGTTTTCGAATGTCTTCCTCTAGTTTTTGGTTTTTCGATGCGGTCAAAAGAGCTTAGCGTTTTGCACTGGACAGATATGATCCACTACAACATCTGCATTCATTGCCACAATAAAAGTCATGACATGTCATGCGCGTATGCCGCTTGATCCAAAGTCTCAATGACATATATATGTCATGGGATATTATTGCTGATCTGACATCTCCGAAAGATGGTGATCACGTCCATGTAGTCGGTTTATTAAAAAGACCTCAATTGCAAATTATAGCGCAGTGCGCGCAGGACGAAAGTTTTCAATTTTGCCTTGCGCAGGAAACGTGTTAATGTTTTTTCGGAAAACCCAACCATGCAGACAACAATAACGTACTGTGATAAATATCCTGCAGAGATCCACCGCCACAATACTCCATTACTATCCACAGTTTATCACGTCTAAATTGAGAAAGCAAGTTAGACAGCTGTTCTTTTAATTAATTATATATACATACAGAATTTGTTAAAAAATATATGTTTACAGAAATAAAAACGAGAACAAATTGCCTATACAAATGTGAATGACTAGAAGAATTTACACACTTAACATTAAGCTATACCTTAAATAGCTGCCATAATAAGCCACAATATTTGGATGCTTGCAGTCACGCATCATATAAATTTCCTGCTGTATAATAGTGAAATCATCACCTGAAATCAACAAACAAAAGCACATATATATATATATATAGACAAGTAACAAAAATGCTCCGCACAAAAGAGGATAATATGTGTGTGTTGGCTGTATCGTATATATATATCCTTTAAATATCCTTTAAATATATAATAAATATAAATAGGTATATATATCCTTTAAATTCCGGTTGAAGAAGTAAAGACAAAAGTTTCATGGGCACGTGACGTTATTTGGCACAGCAAATATTAGTGGATGGTTCCATGTCAAAAGTTGCTCAGCTCGCTTAGGGCTTTCATTTGATACCAAATTTGACCACTTTTGAAAACTTTCATTTTTGACCGAAAATCGCCTAAGTCCCCACCCCACCCCACCACAGCACTCTACAGCCACTTTGAGCATGCAGTTCTATGACAAAAGTTGCTCAGCTCGCTTAGGGCTTTCATTTGGTACCAAATTTGACCACTTTTGAAAACTTTCATTTTTGACCGAAAATCGCCTAAGTCCCCACCCCACCCCACCACAGCACTCTACAGCCACTTTGAGCATGCAGTTCTATGACAAAAGTTGCTCAGCTCGCTTAGGGCTTTCATTTGGTACCAAATTTGACCACTTTTGAAAACTTTCATTTTTGACCGAAAATCGCCTAAGTCCCCACCCCACCCCACCACAGCACTCTACAGCCACTTTGAGCATGCAGTTCTATGACAAAAGTTGCTCAGCTCGCTTAGGGCTTTCATTTGGTACCAAATTTGACCACTTTTGAAAACTTTCATTTTTGACCGAAAATCGCCCAAGTCCCCACCCCACCCCACCACAGCACTCTACAGCCACTTTGAGGATGCAGTTCTATGACAAAAGTTGCTCAGCTCGCTTAGGGCTTTCATTTGGTACCAAGTTTGACCACTTTTGAAAAATTTTATTTTCGACCACTTGACCCCCCACCCGACTGACCCTCCAGACGGCAAAGTGGAACCAGCACAGCAAGATGGATGAGTCCTACGGCAAAAAGGACACCGGGAATGAGCTGGGCGCACCAGAAAACCCCTATAGACAAAGTTTTGAGAGGCCAGGTAAAGCCTACTATGGACCTCCAGGAAGCGGTTTTCGACTTTACCCTCCCGACGGCAAGGGCAAAGTGGAACCAGCCCAGCAAGATGGGTGGGTCTGACGGTAAAACTGACTGCGGGAATCGATTCTCCGTGCCAGAAAACCATTGTATGGAAGATTTGAGCTTTCAAAGTTAAATAGATAGCGAGAAATTTCGATTTTTCATTTTTCGAATTTTCGCCATCTTTGACGGGCCACTGTGGTCGCTAGGGAAGTGATAGAGAAACGCAACCTGGACCGTTAGTTAGTTCAATATATGTAATTTCTGAATATAAAAAGAAACCAGCTCAAGCTCGTAACGTTCGACCTGAGCGACGACCACAAAAATGGTCACTTTTCGCTATGAGCCGACTTTGGGGCGCCACTGCGGCGCTGTGGCGCAGCTGCGGCGCAAAAAAAGTTGTGATTCTTAAATTCTTTAGAGGGTACTACTAGACCCCATAGCCCTTTAGGTTGGCCCACCGCTGCAGATCACGTGAAAGCGGCGAACATTATGTACAATACAACCATCAAATAGGAGAAACCGGAAAAAAACATCGCCGCCATAACCGGTCCGGGGCGCAACTTTTTAACAGTAAGTGATACGGGGCTGAAACTTCACAGACATACTAAACTCGATGTGCTCTACAATTTGCGCATGAAATCTGCGCAGGATCTGCGCAGGATTTTGCGCAGCTTATTTTACACTGTCTCCAGCCACTTTTCACACATATTATAGGGGTCGCTGCCGCGACCCCTATGATATATACAAGTAACAAAAATGCTCCGCACAAAAGGGGATAATATGTGTGTTGGGCCTATGTCTGTCGTTTAAATTCCGGTTGAGAAAGCAAGTATATAAATCCGACACAGCAAGTTTGGGTGGGTGGTTCTATGGCGAAAGTTGTTCAGTTCGATGCGGGCCTTCATTTGACTCGAAATTTGACCACTTTTGAAAATTTTAATTTTTGACCCAAAATCGCCTAAGTCCCCACCCCACCCCACCACTACAGGCCTCTACAGCCACTTTAGGAACGCACTTCTATGACAAAAGTTGCTCAGTTCGATGCGGGCTTTCATTTGGTACCAAATTTGACCACTTTTGAAAAATTTTATTTTTGACCCAAAATCACCTAAGTCCCACCCCCACCCTACCACAGCACTCTACAGCCACTTTGAGCATGCAATTCTATGACAAAAGTTGTTCAGCTCACTTAGGGATTTCATTTGGTACCAAATTTGACCACTTTTGAAAAATTTTATTTTTGACCATTTGACCCCCTACCCGATTTACCCTTCAAACGGCAAAGTGGAGCCAGTCCAGCAAAATGGGTGAGTCGGACGGCAAAACGGACTCCGGGAATGAGCTGGGCGCACCAGAAAACCTCTATAGACAAAGTTTTGAGAGGCCATGCACAGTCCTATATGGTGTTCTTGTAAGTCGGTACCGACTTGACCCTCCCGACAGCAATGTGGAACCAGCCCAGCAAAATGGGTGGGTCGGACGGCAAAAACGGACACCGGAAATGAGCTGGGCGCACCAGAAAACCCCTATGGACAAAGTTTTGAGAGGCTATGCACAGTCCTATATGGTGTTCTTGGAAGTCGGTACCGACTTGACCCTCCCGACAGCAAAGTGGAACCAGCCCAGCAATATGGGTGGGTCCGACGGCAAAAATGCTTACGGGAATCAATTCGCCGTGCCAGAAAACCTTTGTATGAAAGAATTGAGCTTTCTAAGTTGAATACACAGCGAGAAATTTCGATTTTTCATTTTTCGAATTTTCACCATTTTTTACCGGCCACAGTGGTCGCATGGGAAGTGATATGAAACGAGACTTAGCTATTTAGTTAGTTCAATATATGTAGTTTCTGAATATAAAAAGAAATCGGCTCCAGCTCTTAACGTTCGAGCTGCGCAGCGACCACAAAAATGGTCACTTTTTTCTCTGAGCCGACTTTGTGGCGCCGCTGCGGCGCTGTGGCGCACCTGCGGCGCAAAAAAAGTAGCGATTCTTAAATGACGCATGGGGTACTACCAGACCCTATACCCTTTTAGATCCGGCCTCCGCTGCAGATTACGTGAAAGAGGCGGAAATCAGGACAATACGACCATTAAATAGGAGAAACCGGAAAAAAACATAGCCGCCATAACCGGTCCGGGGCGCAACTTTTTAACGGAAAGTGATACGGGGCTGAAACTTCGCACACATACTAAACTCGATGTGCTCTACAATTTGCTCATGAAATCTGCGCAGGATTTTGCGCAGCCTCTGCGCAGCTTATTTTACGGTGTCTCCAGGGACTTTTGACACATATTATAGGGGTCGCTGCCGCGACCCCTATGATATACCAGTTCCACATCTCCACTTTAATTATTAATAAGCTGTTAATACAAAGGCTTCAAGTGTCTAATTCGTCAAAAATCCTTCCACAATTACTTATCCCGAAAATCCTTCGGGGCGCACTTAGGGAGTGGGCTGAGGCGTCCCCCCCCCGACACCAGAAGTAAAGAAAATTCGCGCGGAAACATTTTAAAAAATTTAGCTTATTTCAGCTTTTTAAACCTTTCCATAGTAACTTTAACATTTTAAAAAAATTTCGCGCTTCTGGCCCGAAGTTAGCTAAATTGTTTTATGTTATGTTTTAGCTTTTTAAACCTGTCAACAACACCCTTTTTGACATTTTCAAAGAATTTTTAACTTCTGGGGGGCTACGCCCCCAGACAACCAAATTTTGAGGTCCGCACCCCTCGAAAAATTTTCTTTTTGCGTCACTGATTACACTTAAATGGAACTTGAATTAATTGATATTAACTTGAGCAATGAGCAATCAGCTCAACATCAAAAGCATCAGGCAGCATCGGCACTTATTGTATTGTCGAATAACATTGACATGATCGAGCTTCCGAAAGGGAAAGACAAAGCTTTTATTTCTCATAAATCCCTCATTAAGCAATTGCTTTTCCTTTCATTGTATTTACAACTTAAATCTGAATCTGTCAATAAAATTCGATCCATCATCAAAGTAAAAAAGTACAAGAAGTATACTGCGTACCAGCCTCCAGTTTGACAACTTTTACGGCAGCCAATTCGCCGGAAGGAATATGTCGAGCCTGAAACAATGCATGCACATTTCGCATCGGTACATGCCATATAGTACGAATTCCACTAATGACGGATATTATATGAACTGAAATTTATAAATTTATATATATACTGAAACTGGAGAACTTCGCGAGATTTCGCGGTCTATCATATACTCTCTATTCTACTTGCCACCAGTGCACATATTTGCAAAGCTTTCTAGCCCAACCCAATCTAAATTTACATCGGTTCAAACCAGGGTTTTTTCAAAATCGGGCCTGTGCTTTTCAGTGCGTTTTTCTAAGAAATGTGCGTTTTCTCTAAGAGTTTTCGCCTTTCTCGTGTGTCTACGACTGTTTTACGACGTACAGCTTACTCCTCGTTAGTTTTTGTCGTTCTAGCGATAAAAGCAAATAGATATTGGCTTGTATAGGCGATTTGAAAGGCTTTAAGCGGGCCGCGGCAGAAACGGCAGTTGCAGCTGTTGATCTTGCCAACTGCCCGCGTGAGCTTCCTGATCACTTGATTCCGCTCTGGGAAAACTATTCCAATGCCACCTTCAGAGCTGAACTGGATTCCTACATCCGAAAAGTAGACACCCAGATGCCAAACTCCGGGCAGCTAAAAGAACTATTGAGGAACTCCCAAAAGCTGACATTGCGAACTGGACAGATGGCTCTGCCCGAAATGGTACAACTGACGGCGGATCTGGAATTCTTATAAATCTGTCTTCTGGAGAGGCTGTGGAACTTTTTGTCCCAGCTGGAAAGTTCGGCAGCAGCTATATAGCCATGGGGGAAAACCCACATTTTCAGATTTTGGCTGAAACTTTTTTATTATAAGGGCTGCCTGAGAACTACCATCGTACTTGGCTTACTTAGAACTTTCTTTTAAGCCTATTTGCACTTCTCTAGGTTGTATCGTTAGAGCGGTATAATGCAAACCTCCCCAGAGCATGGTTTTTTTACGTAGAATTGGCTGTTAAAATCCACAATTGTACCTGTTAGCCCCTAGCTAGCCAGGTAAGCAAAATTGTCCGAATCTGACCGCATAGGATGACGCAGCGTGCTCGATAGTACCGTGCCATAGTCTCTAATTGTTTCTGTGTTGAGTTGTTAAAAAATTTTTCAAAAAAATTGGGTGGGTTTTCCCCGCCACGTTTGGCAATGTGCAAGACTAATGGTACAGCGGATCCGTCTAATTTTGGCTGTGTGCAAAGAGAAAGAGTTGCCATCATTGCAGATATTTGTAAAACTTTTCTAGCCCAACCCAGTCAAAAGTTACATCGGTCCAAACTTTTCGTAAATTTTTGGATGGTTGAACCAAAAAGTAGTTGTCATTTTCAAAATGTCATAAAATGAGCAGGAGTGAACCAAATGACTTGATATTTGCATACATAGGTTAGAAAGAGTCGCGCTTTCTGCTGCTATGTTTTGGAGCTCATATCTCCAACCCATGACCCAGGAGGGGTGTGGGTTTTTTTCCCCCAAAAAGGGGGTGGGTTTTTTTTCACCCCATGGCTATACTGCAGAAATGAGGTGCTATCCGCAGGGCTTTAGAATGAATCTCTGGAAACGGGGACCAAACTGCTGCTGACTCTCACATTATCTATCTATATATACTCTGACTCCCAGGCAGCTATCAGACGGCTGGCAGCTGGCCCTCAACTGAGGGGCGAAACTGCTGCAACCATCTGGCGGTTGCTTAGCAGTAAATCTCTTAGGAATCTCCATTTTCACTTTAAATGGATCCCGGGCCATAGCGGCCTGGCAGGAAATGAATCTGCTGATACACTGGCGAAACACGGTAGTGTCCTGGCCCAGAGAAATGCTCAAATTGACTACAATACGGCCAAAGCCGTCATTGAAAGAAGCACTGCCCAGACCTGGAAAGAATCTACTAATAACAATGACAACCCTAACTCTATATATCGCGAAGAGGGGCCTCCAAAAAGGGTGTCAGAAAATTTGAATGGAGGACGCTGGCTCAGCTGCGGAGTAAGAAACATTGCCCACTGTTTGCATCCTATATATATATATACCGTTCACGGTTCCAGCTGGATGGCCATGGTCCTCTCTGCAGAAGGTGTGGAGAAAAGGAAGAAACAGGTGACCACCTAACTGATAAAATGCCCGGCTCTGACGGTCCAACGAATCTCAATCCTTGGTTTAACTACGGGAATCATCGAAGCTCTGGCGGAGGTATCTGACAGGGTGGTCCTTTTCCTCAGGGAGATTGGCTTCTTTGGAGGCCAACTAATGTGATGGAACGACCATCATTGCCCGAAGAAAACAACAACAACAACAACAACATTTGGAAGGCTTGGGCGCTATAGAATCGTGCAGAAATGACAAAATCGCAGTGACACCGGGGTGGCTGGGGGCGGAGCCCCCAAAAGCTGAAGAATTTTTTGAAAATCGGTGAAAAGCTACAATGGAAACAGTTAAATCTTTGAATTTAGCAAACCAGTTTTTCATTTGCAAAATTCACTTTTGCATTTTGATAAGGATTTGCTTACAGCAAAAAGTAACCGTTGTCTGTTGTAGACTATTATATATACAAGAAATAAAAATGCTCCTCTGGAGCATGCAAAAAGTAATATGGGTGATGGTGGGGTTGTAAAATGAAAAGAGGACTAGTCTTTAAAATGCTTAATATGGAGGCTAGGTTCAAAAATAGAAGAGGACTAGGTTGTGAGCGAATTAATATGGGCACAGCTTCGCCGAACAACCCATATTCGCGGTTTATAAATGTAAGTCATTATGCATATCCATCCAAACTACATTTAGTTTATAGTGCATAAACAATCTCTACTGCTACGTACGTATATATGTATTCGAGCTTGATTGAACATTTATTTCAGCAAACTTTTTCTTTGAGAAACTCTTTATACTAACCAGTGTATTTTATCCATTTATACGGAAAATTTACGTATATCTCAAGAATAATTTTAGGACTCTGATCTTCTATTTCCTTCCTGCTTGAACCAATAGCTTTAGCATATCCTTAGATCTCATCTCGTTGCTTGCTGCAGTTCAACACGACCACATGATGATAATTTAAGTATATATTCCTAGCAAGTCTAACAGTGTATGCAGACAACTAAATATATTCAATGAGTATTCAACTTCTTAAATTTCTTATTACTGACTGACACTTATATATAGCTCTGTAGGCGACAAAAGCTAATACGAAGCGTGAACTCCCGCGAATATGGGTTGTTCGGCGAAGCTGTGCCCTATATTCGCTCACAACCTAGTCCTCTTCTATTTTTGAACCTAGCCCCCATATTAAGCATTTTAAAGACTAGTCCTCTTTTCATTTTACAACCCCACCATCACACATATTACTTTTTGCATGCTCCAGAGGAGCATTTTTATTTCTTGTCCTTCTGTCATTTTAAAGGATCCCTTTCCAGCAATGAGGTAATTGATATAAGGAGCTTAAACAGTGCCCTAGGCCAGGCTAAAAGTGATTATAGATATAGCACACAATATACACACCATTGATATTGTATAAGGAGCTTAAACAGTGCCGTCGGCAGGGCAGAAAAGTCATTATATAAATATATATATTATATAGCACAACCATTGAATTCTAATGTCCGCCCCAACCACTGTTTGTGGGTGGTATAAGGAGAAAACTTGTTACAGGACTTCGACAGTATATAAGCCCATCGTGTTCAGCGGCCCGGATTTACTGTATGGGTACCGCCAAAGGTTCAAAGAACGCCGTTTCAGGGGTTTGCCAGTGGTCAGTAGGCCGTAGTGACCACTGGTCACTTCCATCGGTTTCGCCAATATGCCCATTGAAACGAGCGCAGTCGATTTACTATATATGCCCCCGACCAAAACGCCGAAAAACGCTGTTTAGACTGAGTTTTCCCAACTTTGACCCTGGGCGAGGAACCACGGGAGCCATGCTGACCAGTGGTCACTTCGGGCGGTATCGGCAGTATGCTCATCGTTTTCAGCGACCCCGATTTACTATATATATGGGGACCACCCCGAGGCCGATAAACGCCATTTTTAGTGACTTTTAGGCCATTTCTAGCAAAAGTGGGACTTAGAAACTTTTCGCCCGAACAGGCCAAAAAATGGAAAGTTTGAGCCCATCTCCTGAAAGCTAGGGAGCAAAATTAAAAAAATCCCCCTCGTTACTTTATGCACCCTACTGGTAGTTTTCAACAAAAGATACTAGACCTCTCCAACTTCTACCCAGTTCTAGAAAAGTGTGACCAAAATTTGCGAAAAATAGCGAAAGTCCGACTTTGGGACCTTGGCACAGAGCCAAACTTGGCCAGGTGCCAAAATGATCAAAAAAGGTAGCATAGGGGGATCCTGTCTACCAACATATAATAGTAGTATGGTGCCAAAATGCCCACCTAGTTCCAGCACTTCGCCGTAAAATGCATTTCCAATAAGCGTTATTTACTCAGAAAAAAACAAACGCACGGTAACTATCGCCTAGTGCAAAAATTCGAAGTTTCGAATTCGAACCAAAAGTATGGTGGTACTTGTAGTACTACTCGAGTTGTTTACGATGGTAACCTTTTTACCACTCCCGGGCCTCTAATTAGCTGGCACCAGGCCAACACGGTCTCCAGGGGGCCGCGCAGACGCCTTTACACCCATAACAAGTAACAAAAATGCTCCGCACAAAAGGGGATAATATGTGTGTTGGGCCTATGTCTATCCTTTAAATTCCGGTTGAGAAAGGCATAAATCCGACACCGCAAAAGTTGCTCAGCTCAGTTAGGGCTTTCATTTGATACCAAATTTTGCCACTTTTGAAAAATTATATTTTTGACTCAAAATCGCCTAAGTACTCACCCCACCCCACCACAACACTCTACAGCCACTTTGGGTATGCAGTTCTATGACAAAAGTTGCTCAGCTCACTTAGGGCTTTCATTTGATACCAAGATTGATTAGTTTTGAAAAATTTTACTTTTGACCCAAAATCACCTAAGTCCCCACCACAGCACTCTATAGCCACTTTGGGTATGCAGTTCTATGACAAAAATTGCTCAGCTCACTTAGGGCCTTCATTTGATACCAAATTTGACCGCTTTTGAGAAACTTTATTTTCGACCATTTGACCCTCCCACCGACTGACCCTTCAAACGGCAAAGTAGAACCAGCCCAGCAAAATAGGTACGTCGGACGGCAAAACGAATACCGGGAATGAGCTGGGCACACCATAAAACCCCTATAGACAAAGTTTTGAGAGGCCAGGTAGAGCCTACTATGGACCTCCAGGAAGCGGTTTCCGACTTGACCCTCCAGACGGCAAAGTAGAACCAGCCCAGCAATATAGACACGTCGGACGGCAAAACGGATACCGGGAATGAGCTGGGCACACCAGAAAACCCCTATAGACAAAGTTTTGAGAGACCAGGTAGAGCCTACTATGGACCTCCAGGAAGCGGATTCCGACTTGACCCTCCCGACGGCAAAGTGGAACCAGCCCAGCAAGATGGGTGGGTCTGACGGTAAAACTGACTGCGGGAATCGATTCTCCGTGCCAGAAACCATTGTACGGAAGATCTGAGCTTTCGAAGTTGAACAGATAGCGAGATATTTCGATTTTTCATTTTTCGAATTTTCGCCATTTTTGACGGGCCACTGTGGTCGCTAGGGAAGTGATAGAGAAACGCAACCTGGACCGTTAGTTAGTTCAATATATGTAATTTCTGAATATAAAAACAAATCAGCTCCAGCTCGTAACGTTCGACCTGAGCGACGACCACAAAAATGGTCACTTTTCGCTATGAGCCGACTTTGCGGCGCCACTGCGGCGCTGTGGCGCAGCTGCGGCGCAAAAAAGTTGTGATTCTTAAATTCTTTAGAGGGTACTACTAGACCCCATAGCCCTTTAGGTTGGCCCACCGCTGCAGATCACGTGAAAGCGGCGAACATTATGTATATACAATACAACCATCAAATAGGAGAAACCGGAAAAAAACATCGCCGCCATAACCGGTCCGGGGCGCAACTTTTTAACGGTAAGTGATACGGGGCTGAAACTTCACAGACATACTAAACTCGATGTGCTCTACAATTTGCGCATGAAATCTGCGCAGGATCTGAGCAGCTTATTTTACACTGTCTCCAGCCACTTTTCACACATATTATAGGGGTCGCTGCCGCGACCCCTATGATATATATACGTTATAGTTTATAGTAGTGGACTGCGAAAGAAACAGAACTAAATTACAAAACCATATATAAGTAACGGTAGGACATCAGGGCTGTGTAACAATTCAAAATGTCAAAAAATGAGCAGGAATCAACCAAAGGATTTGATCTTTGCATACATAGGTTAGAAAGAGTCTCGCTTTCAGCTGGTATGTTTTGGAGCTGATAGCTCCAACCCTTGTCCCAGGTGGTTGTTGACTCTTTCTCCTCATGGCTATAGTTTTTGGGAAAAGGTGGGGGCTGAGCATCGAAAATAGAGGGGCTTCAGAAAAGTGAGGGCCCATCCCCATCTACAAAAAGAACCAGCTGGCCACCCCCCTCAACAACAAAGTTACCAGCTAAGCTATCCCCATCTTGTACTAGTGTGGGGTCTCTCCAATAATTAGGTATATACATATATAGCGTACCTTAAAAACGTCCCCATAGGTTCCACGTCCAACATTCTGAATGAGTTCATATTCACCGGTAGGATCTCTTCTAACCAAATCTAGCGTACTGCTACCACCATAACGCGCCATACTAAGGCAATATATACTACATAACACACTTACACGAACCATAACATTGTTGAGAAAATTTTCTGCCATATTGCAAAAGTGGGGGCAAATGGGGGTGGCCTGGGTGGTAGGGTTGATCAAATGTCTATATTTGCCCAAGAGGAAGGACTTGCCAGTCCTGAGTTTGGATAGGGCAGGAGTGGGAGTTGAGGTGGAGGGCGGTTGATGAGCAGCCGGGCTAGAGAGCATACGGAACACTAGAGATCGACCGGATATCCGGATCCGGCAAAAAACTATCCGGATCTTTTTGCAGTTAACGAACCTAATTAATTAGTTAATTTTTGTGATTTTTTAAAAATCACGGGTTCGCAAAATACTCACCCACGGTTGAAATCTCAGGATACAGCTCAGGGTATTTTTCAGGGAATTTTTTCGGGGGGCTTCCCGGGGGTACCACCGGGCCCAGGGAGGGGGGTTTTTTCAAAAATTAGCTAAAAATTGGTATTTTTGGCGTATTTTACACGTAGAAATGCAAAAACCTCTCAAAAATGCCAGGATTTAATAGTCATTTTTCCTGCTGCGCCTCAGCGCAACAGGTCTCTTATGTTTGCTCGGCCCGAGTCCTCACACGCATTTTGCTTGATAAATATACGCATCACCGAAAATGCGTGTAAACAATGGTTTAAGATAGGGCTAGCATGATTTGTGTGTGAAATATTGTCTTTCATTCTACAGAAGTTCTGTTTCCGATTTATGTACATATTACGCATATATGTATACATTAGTTCAATTCCAAAACCTATTCTCTGTTCTGATTGATGACTCATTGTTAAAGTTCAAGTTTGTCTCATCTCAGCAAAGATTTCTCAAATACTGGAACTTACAAAAAACATGTGATACTATACACACAAATGCTGAATAGTTATAACTTTACTTCCGATATAAAGGTAAATTAAGTTCCCCAAGGTTCTTAAAAAATCTTCAATGTTTTGCACGTACATTGCCTGAAGTAAGCAAGTGAAAGCTCTCTTACCAAATAATTAGCTGCGCAGCAGGTTTACAATTACCTAAATGTCCGTCCAGCGAAAACTGAACCTTTTGCAGAAAATATTGCTTGTTACGAAAAATCTCGCGCGAAGCCGAAGCCGGATATGTAATTTTTGAAAATTTGCCTATTTTGGCAAAAATTTGGGCCCCCAAAAATCCCGGGGATGAAGCGAAAATCCCGGTGGGAGCCTTTCGGGGAAAGGCATTTTCGGGGGAGGGGGCAGGGTAAAAAATACCCTGGGGGAGGGTCGACATAGCTGTGGCTAGGCATAGGTGTAACGAGGATTTGGGTTGGGGCCCTCTCCTCATAGGTGTACCTTGAGAAAAAGTTGGGGGACGGGGTAGCCGAAATGAGGGTGGGTGGGGTCAGCCGGTTTGAGGTGGGGTGGGGTCCGGAAAAATCTAATTTGGGGGGGGGCGGTTAAAAAATTTTTTCGGTCATTCGCGAATTCGCTGAAAAAACGTTATTTCCAACTAAAAATCAACAATATTTCTTCATTTTTGCTCATTTAGTCGAAAAACTTGGATTTTTTGCAAAAAATTCTAATGTTTCCAAAAAATTTCGAATTTACCAATTTTGAGGGTGGGGTCTGGAAAATTTGGGTGGGTGGGGTCTGGGATTTGGCCATTTGGGGGTGGGGTCTGCCTCCAAAATTTCGAGGGTGGGGTCGGCACTTTTCCATTTGGGGGGAGGGGTCCCCCCGGCCCCCACCACCCCCCGGTACACCTATGCCCCTCCCCCTCATGTTTTTCGGCATTAGTCCCCCCAATAGAAAATAAGCCCCCCCAAGGCCCAAACCTCCCCCAAAAAAATTTTCTATTTTTATGCCAAAAATCGCATTTTCAGCCATTGCTAATGCCGAAAAACATGAAATCATTAAGTAATTTTAACATTAGACAGTGTTCTTAAACTCGAAAACTTGATTGCCAACATGTTTCTGAGTCAATCAATATTGAGTCTAGACGTCCATAAAATCGTTATAAACGTATATATATTTCTCGGCATAATAAACACGTTAAGCTAAACATTTGCACTTTTTTACAAACAGCAAATTTGCAAACATACCCTAAAAATACACAAATTTTGGCCGGGGGGGGAGGGCGGTGGCAGTCATAGGTGTACCAACTTTTTGGGTTGGGGGGAGTAGAAGGTCCAAATTTGGCTCGGGGGACCCCACCCAAATCAGAAATTTGGGGGGGGAGGACCCCCCTAAACTGTACCCAAGTTTTTTTGCTAAAAATGCTCGTTTTTCGATGTACAGTACATTAAACGTACTCAAAAGCTTCAGTCAATAGCTTTGTATGCGAAAATAGGGCTTGAAAATTGACAAATTTGTGCTAAAATGTGCATAAATTAGCCCAGATTATGGTTTATAATTGCGTATATTACCTCTTAATTGCTACAAATAACCATCTTTAGCTGTTTATAGCTGATTTTTATCCTTTTTCGAATTTTTTCAAAAATTTTCAGCAATGGCAAAAATTTTTTTTAAAACTTTTGTACTTTTTACTTGGTTTGGACCCAATTTTAGGGGGGAGGGGGGTTTGAGCTCGGCTTGGGGGGGGAATAGTTGAGGTCGGGTAGGGGGGGGAGGGGGAGGGGGGGTTTGGCCTCTCCGTGGGGGGTCTCACAGGGGATAAACTGTACACCTATGGAGGCAGTGGCGGCGCAGGGGGGGGCCGGGCCCCCATTTGCGATTTGGGCCCCTCCTTTTTGGGTGTCGGCCCCCCCTTGAAAAATTTTTCAGCAGTTTATATGCATAATTTGACTGTTTTTAAGAAATTTTTTTAAAAAATCGAAAAATTTTTGCTAAAATGTGAGAAAATTTTTGGAAAATGATGGTAAAATTTGCTAAAATTTAGCAAACATTCTGAAATTCTGTATTTCCCAAAAAAAGGTCGCCGGATTTTAGGGTCGCCCACTCGCCCCCCCTTCAAAAAATCCTGGCGCCGCTACTGGGCGGGCGCGGGGGCCGCATTTTTGTGTCAGGGTCATAGTTTCCCTGGAAATTTTGGTTGGGGGGGGCTAACTTCGAAAATTTGGTGGCCGACCCCCGAAATGTGGTGGGGAGTACCCACTACCCACCCCCTCCCGACCCGAACCCCCACGGCCCCACCCCCCAAAATTCGGACCTCAGAAAATTCAAAAAATGGCCTAAAAACGCAAAATTTTCTGTATTTTAACGCTTTTTTGTCAAAACAAGGCTTGTTTTTATCGTTTTAGGCGTTTTTACACCGTTTTAAAGCGATTTTAAGCCAAAATTTGAGAAAAATTTTCAAAAAAATGACCCTTTACTAGCAAAATTTTGCTAACTTTTGGCCCCAAAAAGTGCTGGGGGGGGTTCGGAGGGGTAACCGAAAGTGGGGGGAATGATAGTCAAAAAATCTGGGGGGGGGGGTAAAGTTGGTCGAAAATTTTGGGTGGGGGGATACCCCCCCCCAAACCATCCCCTGGGGAAACTATGGTCAGGATCAGGGACCAGGGTATGTCATTTTTTGGGTTTTTGCGTTTTTGGTCATTTTTGGGTCAGGCGGTCAGGCAGGGTATGTCAAAAACTCTGGGTAGGGGTAAATAAAATTGGTCAAAAATTTGAGGGGGACCCAATCTACACCTCCCCCCCCCTCCAAGGAAACTATGAGTGGTAACCCCTTCCCCCAAATTTTGCAGTTTTTTTACCGAAAAACCGATTTTTCGCCGGCCCCGAAAAACCGATTTGTGTAACGGTAGACGATTTTAGGGAAGTCTTAATCAAATATTTAAGTCTTGCAATTGAACAGTACGTCCCTCTGGCAAACCAAAAGCGTAGTGTCCATAGTCATAAATTTTCGTATAAAACAAAAAATCATTTATGGAACAGAAACGGCTATACCGTAAGTTTAGAAATTTTCCTACGGATCTAAATAAGTTAAAGTGGAAACAGTCCAGTAACCTGACCAGGAAGTTGCGCAGACGTGATTGTCTTTTTGCGGAGACCAAAGTTACAAATTCCAAAAATCATGGCCAATTTTGGCGTTTTCTGAAATCAAAGTTAAAATGCAAAGTAGATATTCATTGTTTGCAAATATCTCAGAACACGTTAACTACAAATGATCTTGAAAAGCCCAAAGATTTAATGATTCCTTTAAATCTGTTTTTACTGAAGACAACGGTCACGAAATTAATTGCACTACGAAACAGCAAATTTCTCCGTTCCCTGAATTAAAGCTTACGGAACAGTCGGTTTATGAGTGTCTATGCAATGCAAAGAATAAGTCAAGTGCTGGCTACGACGAATTACCTCAGTTCTTTAGAAAAAAGTTAGCTCTATCCTTGTGCATACCTCTCTCTTTCTATTTTTAGGGTGTCTCTTGCGCTTGGTAAATTGCCTTTGGACTGGAAAATCGCTAAAATGACTCCTGTTTTTTCTAAAAAGGTGACGCTAAAACGCTAAAAAAGGTGACAGATCTGTGGTTAGTAATTATAGGCCCATAAGTTTATTAATCAGTTTCAGTAAGTATATGGAGTCTATAGTTGCAAACTGCTTGACCTCGTACCTTCAAAATAAATTTATCTCTTTGCTGCAGCATGGATTTCTCAAAAATCGCTCCACCGGTGGTCAACAACTGCAATGTTTAAGGTGGTGATTCCTTTTGGTCACATATTGTTGGTTGGCGGCATAAATGAAAATGAAATTTGACGAAACTTTCCGAAATAAGTTTGGCGTTCTAACACCCTCCTCGCAAACCTGGTTCAAAAATTCGAGATTTCCGGTCAGGGCGGTTTTTTCCAATTTCTGAAAGTTTGGCAGCAGCTACACAGTTATGAATATATTCATTCGAAAGATCTCATGGAGCTTCATATTTTGCTTTTTAAAGCAACTTTCTAGCTTTTCACTATCGTGAGATATAGCCGATTTTCTTGTTTTGGCGTCGAAAACTTGTCATTTTGCAGAAATCAAATAATTCATCATTTCTTGAACTATGCAAGTCGTAAAATCAAGCTAAGGGCGTCGATCTGAAGGTCTCATAGGGGCAAATTATCCGACGCAAGATCGTCTTCCAACTGCTATCCTGTAGGCTGCTATCATAAAAAACGTAGTTTTTGCAAAAACACGACCAATTTTTTTCAAAGATTGTGGAGCATCCACCATGCAAGCTGGAGGGCTGCTACTTACCTTAATACGTTCTGCACAAATATACCCAGGGACGATCTTTAGTTGCACCGATTGCTGCTTTCTAGCTAAAGTAAACGCTTGACAAATTTGGAGAAATAGGCAAAATCCAGGTTACGCTCACATTTCAGCTTTG
>JASAND010014505.1:0-24104 GCA_030248195.1 Trissonchulus latispiculum
TCTATATCCGGTTGCCGGATCCCAAATCGATAAAAACGCTTCAGATTCGAAAAAGGATACTAATTAATTCACACTCTAGCATGTTGGTCCTTGGCCTAAGACATCTCCGAAAAAATCCGGTCACATCCGGTCCATGTCCGGTAACCGGATGTCTAGGTCACAAAAACTGTACAGCAAGATGGGTATACGTCGTACAGTTTCGCTGATTGAAATTTTGGATTCAGCGGGTCGAAATTAGTCTATTATACAAAGATTTGGCCAATTTTCGGCCAAAATTGCGTGATTTATGGTCGCATCCGGTACGAAACAAAACCGGAAAAATCGGTTTCTAAGGTCTGGTGCTCGGAATCGCGGATAAAAAATGTTAGTTTTTGGCACAATGAATATTGGGGAGGCTACTTTTCATTTTACCGGTGTCAAAGTAACCGAATATCCGGTCGATTTCCGGTTCTGAGCTTTGAAATTTGAGATTTGATGGGCTTATTATCTCAGTATCCGGTTGGTCCGGAAGTCAAATTATTTCATTAAAATGACATTTTGTCTATCCCTAACAAGCATCAACCTCAAATTACTTCATATCTGCTGTGATTTTTGAATGATAGCGTTTTAAAAACGTGCTGAGTTTGCTTGTTTGTGTAATTGTAAAAACCTGATATGCGATTTGATCCCATACGCTTAGCTTTGTCGCACGCAATATAACTTATTTTTTGAACCATTCAAACGCTATCATTCAAAAATTACAGCAGATATGAAGTAATTTGAGGTTGATGCTTGTTAGGGATAGACAAAAAATGTCATTTTAATGAAGCGAATTTGACTTCCGGACCAACCGGATACTGAGGTAATAGCCACACGAAATCTCAAATTTCAAAGCTCCAGAACCGGAAATCGACCGGATATTAGATTACTTTGACACCGGTGGAAATGATAGTAGCCTCCCAAATATTGTGCCAAAAACTAACATTTTTATCCGCGATTCCGAGCACCATATCCGGAAAAACCGATTTTTCCGGTTTTTCGCACCGGATACGACCATAAATCATGCAATTTTGGTCCAAATTGGCCAAAACTTCGTATATAGACTAATTTCGACCCGCTGAATCTAAAAATTTAATCAGCGAAACTGTACGACTTTCCCCATCTTGCTGTACAGTTTTTGTGACCTAGACATCCGGTTACCGGACACAGACCGTATGTGCCCGGATTTTCGGAGATGTCTTGGGCCAAGGACCAATGTGCTAGAGTATGAATAACATTAGCATTGTCTTTCCGAGTCTGAAGCGTTTTAATCGATGTGGCATCCGGTAACCGGATATAGACCGGATATGATGATTTTACCGGATTCTCCTCCTCCTGAGGTTTCTAAAAATATATACTTTATATAGACTAAGTTTAAATGTTAACTCAGGACAAGCGCTCAGTTCCAAGAATTTTTGGTCAGACTTTAGATATTGTTACTTCAAAGAAACGCTTTTCTAGATCTAGAAATAAATTAAATACCAGCTCCAAAATAATGAGTAGTGAGTACCAAGGATATATAGCTACAGTTGGAACTGTAAACTTGAGTATATAGTGAGACACTTCGCAACACTGTTGTTCTGATTGGATCTTGACCTTAGAGTATATATTAGGAAAGGTTTTAACTGTAATGATGAAATAGGGGGGGCAACAGTTATAAAATGTGAAGGATTTGTTAGTATGTTTATTGTTTGTTGTTTTTATTCAGTAAAATTTTTATAAAGTGTTAATAATATCTAAATATTAGTTAAAAATAAAATTTGATCTCCCACAAATTTAAATTAAAAAATTTTCTTTAATTTTGTAATAAGCAAAATGTGTTTTGATTTAAAAATATGAAAGAGTTTGCAGGCAAAACCTATAATTTCAGCTAAAATAAGGCTATGCTTTTTCTAGTTAACAATCGTTGCTATAAAAGTATTGAAAAACAATAGAAAACCATATTGGTCAACACTTTATTGCTGTAGTTTATCAAAATTGTCTCATGTTTAATACATAGTTTGTCCTGCCCCCTCCCTTTCCTTCTAGTTTTTAATTGAGTGTAAAGGACATTACCTTCTGCATTTACAAAAGAGCAATTAAAGTGTGGCGAAGTGTCCTACTACCATATTTGCATACCCTCCAGCCTCCCGCACCAAAACATTTAGAAATTCCTGTGACAACAATTGTTCTCTGCGGATATACCTGAAAGGAAATATAATATCCACGAGAAAGATATAACAACCAGAAGAAACCCTTGAAAAAATTTTGTGCGACAATCAACAAGACTTAACAAGAGAAGACTGCCTGCAGAGGAAAAGGGGAAGTCATGCCTATAATTTCGCTCCCTATACAATACATCTTTAATTTAGGTTAAAACTCATAACGGAAATCGTTAAAATGTCAAGATATAACTTTTTGAACTTATAACAAATGAAAACAAAGTTTGAAAAAACGGGCCACAAGGTTCAAAAATAGTGGTCTGGTTTCATATGAAACTCTTCCTTTTGGCAGTCCAACTAAATTTAGACTGCTAGTCGTTTTAAACATCAACTTCCTCTCCTGGAGAATAATCCAAAGTTTCCATTTTCTACTATGCTGCGAGTGAACACATTTTCGCCGAGGGATATTTTTGGATTTGACTAATGGAAACCTGAACTAGTTCTTAACTTAACGTTCCACAATTGGTCTCAGAATGCAAAATATAATGAAAATAGCACGTTTGAAAAGACACGTCACTAGATTACTGGGAAACTTAGTTCAACCCCTAAGGGCCAGAGCAAAATCCCAAAATATTCTCTAGGCGGCACCTACCTACCGAACTAAAACGACTCTACAACTTAGCTAAAATTCACTAGACCAAGTGGCCCTTACCTATGTATCAGTAAAATTACTAAAAATCTAATTCCAACAAATCACAGTTTACAAACAGACGCATCTAACGATACCAAATGATGCTGATAATCTTTGCCCAGTTTCGAGAATTTTGTCACTGGAGATTTGGGTTTTTTACCAAAAATTTTGAATTTTTCGATTTTTTTGCCAGTAACGTGAGACCATTGCAATCAGCAGCTAAAAATGCCAAAATATCTTGTTGGATGTTATTTCTGGGAGCTGTAGTTTAGTGTTGACTACAATTATTTTAGTTAGGTAGCCCAAGGTTGTCGCTGCATCCAAATCTGTCGGTCTGACACCCATATAGCAAGAATGTCGATTTTCTCAAATTTCTCAAAACATAACAAATTTGACATCAATCGAAAGCTCTTAAAGCGGGGAACAGAACAAAAAAAAAAAAGAAAGACGTTTCCTAATTATTTTGCTACCTGGCAGCCAGATAACTGTTTGGCAAGAATTTCATGCCAGATAGCTACCTCGCAGATTGATCATTTTGTCTTGTTTGTTTGGCTTCGACGTATATATGTCGAAAACACAAATTTAACGTAATTGCAAATTTCGTCAACAAAAACGCAAATTTGCGTTTACGTTAACGAAAACACAAATGGCCACAAATGGTTCTGTTTATCGTGTAGTCCGGTTTGTCTCTGAATTTGCTCTGCATTCGATTATTTTCAAAATTGCTCTTTCTCTAGTTCCTATCTATTAGTTAGAAAAAGTAGAATTGCTTCCCTCTGGTGATAGACAGGGAGGAGATTACCGCCATCAATATATGCCGTGTCGAAAACACAAATTCAACGTAACTGCAAATTTCGTCAACGAAAACGCAAATTTGCGTTTACGTTAATGAAAACGCAAATGGTCCTCTCCCTTAAGGCTGACTGGCCTGTCAACATTGTAAACTGTGTGTAAACATGCATATGCAGAAGCGTTTGCACATTGAGTTATGTGTAGGATATGTTGGATATGATTGAGCCAAGAAATCGCAACGATTTGATGCTCCGCCCTAGTGAAGCAATTTTTCCCCCGATATGTGTTTCAATTTTAATTTTTAGTTAGACATTATAACTAGAGAATTAGAACTACATTAGGGATTAAGAATTAGACATTAAATTAAAGGATATTCATTTGAAAATTAACGGGAAGAACCGAATTAGCAATTTTAGAAAGTTAGGAACCATGTCAAAAATAAAATCATGTAAACGTTGAAATTAACACGAATTTTGTGAAGTTTTAAATCGTTTACACGATTTTACACGCTTGCTTTTTGTGGCCTTCTTTGCTGCTACTTTTTTTCTTTCCGATATGTAGCAGCAAACGCTGACTGACTATGGCATACAACTGCATAAAAAGTTTAAACTTGTGCACCAAACTTTTTGTTTCCTTTTATCAAAGCTCAGACTTACTGGCTGTGCTAAAAAACTTAGCAGAAAAACCAAATGTAAAGGAAGCCGCTTACATGATTTCCACTCGAGTTAAATCATGTAATCAAATCACGTAAACGGTAAATTTTAAGCATATTTTTGACACAGTTCCTTACGTGATTTTTATTAAATATAAACTAAAAAGGCATGGGGAAAAGTAAAGTAGCATACGACACCGGCGGTCGGCGCAACATTAAAATATAATATTAAGGTATATCGTTGGAAAGCTGAATCCAATGCTCTAACTTTTTTTTTTTTTCCTGTACTGCCACACCCCAGTTGCTTTCGCGAGGAGGGGTAACGCCAGATCAAATTTGCTAGGGGTCCGCGATCTGGCGTTGAATAATTGCATAAGCAATTACCCGAGGCGAAGGCAAGGCTACTGCCGGGGCAGGAATGATCACGATGCTTTGACAGCATCATGACCACCCGTCAGCTCCATTCAAAGGGTTTCCCCTCTGGACGGCCAACTCCTTGAAAATCTCGGATAAAACTGATACAATTACAGGGGGGATTTTTGATACTGTCGTATCAACCTATAGTATTGAATTTGACTGTTGCCAGCTGGCAACAGACAATTTTGATAAATATGCTTGTTTCTAAAACTGGATAAGTGGATCCTTAGGATCCGAAATTCCGTGATTGCGGCCGGCAAGTGCAGAGGATACCTTCTCTCCTCTGGGCGGCCTCAGATAAGTGCGTAAAGTCAGTTCTCGTGCGATTTCTTTAATAAGCTTCGTAATTTATATTACATAGGTTAATTTATATTTATATTAGATTTATATTTATATTCCATTAAGTAAGGTTATTTAAAAATACCGTCCACTGCTTAAAACTGTAAACACTATGCTATTTTATTTGAATTAGTATTTTAAACTCTCAGCTATAATCCCACCACCACTTCTCAGAAAGTATAGTTTAATTAGTCTCTCTTCAGTAGCCGTTTGGAGAGGCACAGTAAGCATAGGAGGACCTTTTTCACCTCCCACATCTACTGTGTTCTCAATCTCAAACACCGAGCAAACTCAAGAAATAGGAAGCGATTTAATGGTATAGTGGTTGCTTAATTGTTCGCAATGCAAGGCGATATGTTAACCTAACTTACACGATGCTATAGAATTATAATTTGTTTACCTCCCTGTCAGCATTGAATCGGTTTAGGAACGATCAAGACTCAGCAGATATACCGTGCTCTGTTCCTGTCAAACTTAGCTGTGAAAGTCCTGGTGAATTTCCACAGATTGAAATTGAATCATACTGAGCCAAGTTATTGTTGTTGTGGCAATTACTCCAAGAAACTCCATTGTTACCCAAACATCCATGTTAATACATCCAAAATCCATGCGTCAGACCTCAGAAATTGTGTCCAAAAAATGAGTGCCACTATTAACTGAAATTAATCAAAGCTGTGATAGAACTCAATTAAGGAGTTTAAATCAGGAATTCGTAGATAAATGCTCTAACTTGTTGCTATACAATTGTATTTGCAAAAATTTGAAAACAATGGCTGTTTCGGTCGATTTTAGCTATATTTTTCCAAATGCGAATTTAGAGCAACAAGTTAGAGCAAAAATGGTTTACAGCTCGGCGAATCAGCAAGCCATGAGCTTTCCAACGATTTAAATATTATGTTCTAATGTTGTGCCAACCGCCGGCAGTATGTTGTTGAAGTTGTCCAATTTTTCTTAGGGAGACTTCCTTGATATGATACGTTTTCATTTTCGTAAAACAGTTTTAAACAGCTAGATAATAAATATTTCATACCTTTTTAAAATTGCTAATTTTGACTTTCCCGTTAATTTTTAATACTTAATCTTTTAATTTAATGTCTAATTCTTAATTCCTAATTTAAGTGCTAATTCTCCAGTTGTAATGTCTAACTTAAAACAATTTAAAGTAATGTAATCTATGGGCCTATTTCTTTAAAGATTAAAATGGTCGGATTAAACGGATTAAAAATCAGCCGGATTAAAATTTTAATTGCTATTTCTTTAATGCTGGATTAAACGGATTAAACGCATTAAAATTAACTCGTTTAATCCGACCATTTTTAATCCGCGGATTAAACGAGTGGATTTTAATCCACTTAATCCGCCATTAAAGAAACAGCGATTAAAAATTTTAATCCGTTTAGTCCGCGTAGCTGCACGAAGATTAAAAGTTAGTTGAAAATGCAGGCGGAGGATTAAACGGATTAAAATTAATCTTTAAAGAAACAGCGAATAAGCAGGTCGGATTAAAATTAACTCTTCCATTTTTTAATCCGAAGTGTGAATAAAGAAACAGGATTAGATTAAAATTTTAATCCTAGGTGCATTAAAGAAATAGGATTAAATTTAATCCGTTTAACTCGTTTAACTCGCTGGATTAAATTTTAATCCGTTTAATCCGAGGTGCTATTTCTTTAATGCGGATTAATTTTAATCTAATCCGTTTAATCTTTAAAGAAATAGGGCCATGTGATGCAGATTGCCTTTAACTTTTCTGTAGTTCACTAGGGCGGAGCGTAAATTGTTGTGATTTCTTGGACCAATCATATCCAACACACCCAACATACACACGTGACTCAATATGTAAACGCTTCTACATATGCATGTTTACACATAGTTTACAATGTTGGCAGGTCAGTCAGCCTTAAGGGAGAGGACCATTTGTGGTTTCGTTAATGTAGACGCAAGTTTGCGTTTTCGTTGACGAAATTTGCAATTACGTTGAATTTGTGTTTTCGACGAGACATATATAGATGGCGGTGATTCCCTCCCTGTCTATCACCAGAGAATGAAGCAATTTTACTTTTCTAATCCGGAGTTCGAATGCACAAGGGGTTCTAATCAGTAGACAGAAACTAGATAGAGCAATTTTGGAAATAATCGAATGCAGAGCAAATTCAGAGACAAACCAGACTACACGAAAAACAGAACTAGACTAAGAATGCTGGAGTCTGCCATGTGATTAGCAAATCACGTGACATGCTTCCAGCCAATCAAATGAAAGATAACTTTAGAGAGAGAATTTTGAAAGAGAACCAGTACATTGCTGCTCTATCTTCACAGACACATTGACTGTTACATAGAAATTGACATTTTAAAACACAAATTATGACTTATCGAGGAACTTTCAGCTAAATGAGATACATAAACTAACATTAATGTTTGAGTAAGAATCTTTAAATTTTGTAAAAATAAATATGCACCGTAGGGCATCCCAACCCTACTGTACACACATTACACAGTGATAATGCTACTGTAAGTGTCACATCAGTGAGGTCTAATAAGTGCTTGCATGCAGTTAAAACAATGATTATTAACAGTCTTGTTCAGTAGAATTTCACACCAACTTACGGAATACATACTATGGTGTTGCGCATTGAAAGTGATCCTAGCATAGATTTCATCGCTCAGGACAATCACGTTGTGACGGTCACAAACGCTGCTAAAGTCAAACGAACAAAATAGCTAGTACAGCTACGCCGTTACTTTAGGGGAAAATTTTTATTGAAATTTTATTTTCTTTTTTATTTTTTCTTGCAAAAGAAGAAATTTGGACACAATTTTCTTTTTCTTTATTTCTTTATTTTATTTTATTTATTTTATTTATTTTCTTTCTCTTTTAGAAAAGAGTGACTTAGGTGTCTCAGGTTTCAGCTGTCAGTCAATCTTGTGCAAGCAGCCCAATCTAGTGACCTTTTGCCAAGTACTACTGCTATGTTCAATATCGAGGGTATTATGGCAAAACCGCGTAAATAGACTTTTGGCGAAATTGAGTTACGCGCATAGTGGCAGTTACCTACTTCAGACCTACGTTACTGCAAAACCGCGTAAGTAGCCAGGCCTTAGATAATGAGTAAGACGATCCGATCAATTTCACGTAAGTGTCTTACGTGGTTTTTACATCTCTGGCAACACAACGTAAGTCGACTTACGTGATTTCTATAACTGTAACGATTCTACATAACTACAAAGAAAAGACCACGACGGCCACGTAACCTGGCAAAACGACTAAGTACGCTTTACGAGAAATTTTTAACATGAAACAAAGAAAAGACAATGTTCTCTACTTACGTGATTTTGCCTGATGCAAGGGAATGGTGATATAATTTAGTTAACGTGATTATTCCTCAAACCGTTTTTCTCGAAAAGATGAAGATGCGGCATGTATTGTACATATCTATGTTAGAAACGTACCACCTGTCAATTTCGATTTGAGTCTTTGGGAATTTAAGATGACAATGAAATTGGGAAGTCACAAAGTCCGCGCATGCAACTAAAGGGAACCCGCTTTTCTTGCTCTTCCTTTTTAAATTAAAGCAAATTGAAGTGGATTTTTTCTTTATTTAAAGAATTCTTTCCATTTTCTTCCTTTTTCTTTCCCCTAAAATTCAGACGTGGCTGTATAATGCGATGATTTATTGTCTCCCTGCATTCTGTTCCATAAGATTTGGATTCAAAACTCAAGCTGGATCGGCCGAAGACAGACTTGAATTTTAACCGTGGAATTAATCAAAATACGACGCTATGTTACATAACCTTATATTAAAAAGTTAACAGTACCTAATTGCCAATAAGTGATCTTTTGACATAGCCATACCAGCTAGAATGAAATTGATGCATAATAGTATATAGACAATCTACAAAGCTCATCATTGTATGATTTACAATTTAGCTCATGCGCTTGTATGTAATTGTTACACATATAGCTTCCACTGGTCTGTTACACTTTGGGCAGTATACTTAAAGTATTTAATATATATGCAGCTTATTTAAACTACTTACTCAAAAATTTAATTAAGTTTAAAAACACATTCAAACTGCGTTACTTGGATTGTTAGGTGAATTGAGCACCAATAGCTTTGGCTTTTGAGGATCCAATTTTGATAAAGTCTAAAACATCAGAATCTCAGAATCAGATGCGAGATTCTGGACCAATTTTGGTTAAGGACATGAATCACGGTGGATAACAGCGTTCAGCAAGGATAGCATTTTGTGACAGGAAATTTATTGTTAAAACTTGTTTATTATTATTATTATTATATTTTTTTATATCTGAATGAAGCGTTTCAGTAGGCTTCAGTCTGAATTGAAAGTAAAGAATTGGCCCAGCCGGGGTTCGAAACCACGGCCCTTCTGATCCAGGGGCAGAAGTACTAACCCACTACACCACAGGGCCGTCAGCTGAACTCCCATATCAGGCTTATCAGTCTTTCCTATGCCTGATTCCCTTACAATTCCTATGCTCTCAGCATACTTTTTCAAGAGACTGTGATGTAATCTCAAATCTGGTTTCATAACTAGTGTTCACCAAAAGATACTTCTGTTGAGCAAAATCGACTTGATGCTTATAGGAAATCCATGATGGGGACGGAAGAAGAATGTCTAAAACAAAAGCTCAAGAAAGCTGCGAACACTGCATAATTTCACCAGAAATTTGGCTGGGTGGTGGTAAATATTGGAATCTTGGTGGCGGACGAACACCCCAATGTCATGGCGTAATGAGGCGACGTGACGTCGGTCCTCTAAAAATACTAATGTATGTGATTGAATTTATTTTGGGTTGAAATTAGTATAGAAATGCTATTTTAGAAAGAATTTATAATGTGTGTAATTTATTTTGAAAGTGTGTTGAAATTATTGTTTGAAATTTATTTGAAAGTCTTTTAGTTGAAAGTTTTATTGTGCGTGTGTGTAAATTACGTATATGTGTATCAGCCTGCCTAGTCACTAGGTGGCGCTGCGTATCTGTCTATTTTCGCTAAGAGTCTCTCCCAGCATTTCGTCTTTCAAGGGGGGTCTCAAATCCAACCAATCAAATTCTTCCACGGCCTTTCAAAACTAGTTTAATCTCCTTAGCCCGTCTACATTCAGTCTTGTGTTTTTCCTTCGTATATACTGGTCGTGTGTTATTTTGCTCTGCCTCCCTACGCCCTAACTATTTGCTGTGCTTTTATTTCCTGCATTATAGTCTAAAGTGGGTGCCACTTTAGACCTTTACGAGCTCCAGGGTGACCTTGTAGAGCCATTCCATTATTAATTGTTTATTCTTTTAGTTAGGTGACAACATCTTATCTCTCTTTCTGGTAGAAATTTCGCTTTTTATTCTCTGTTCTAAATTTCCATGAAGCTCTCAAAACTTCTCTGATTAGTTTAGGAACAAATTTATTAGTCTAGTTTATTACGGTTTGGTCTATTGTATTAGTCTTTGTCTGGTAATTATCTCTGGTGTAAATCTATCCTACAACCTATCGAAAGTTCTTGTAAAAATTTAGTTAGGTTATTTCTGTTTCTGTAATTGTTTTACTCCTTGTTTTGTGCGCATTTCGGGGTTCGCCCCTTTGTCCAGCAGTATTTTTAGAGTAAATGTGGTCTCTTTTTGGACCATTTTAGGGCCTCTTCTTAGTTAGGTTTTTGTCTTAGATTTGTATAGTCGGTAAGTAAGGTTTTTCTAAGATTATTTGGGTAGGTAGATAGTTTCTTTTAAGCGTGTATATTTCAGCAAATTTTGGGGTAGGTTCTTATTATTTGAGTCTTTGCTCTTCATCGGCGGTTTAACTCCGTTTGGTAGGATTTACTGAGGTCTTTTGGCGAGGTTAGTTTATGTCGACTGGAACTACATCTCCTCCAGGTTCGATGTTTTCCTTGTGTACAGTTTCCCACTCGTAAAGTTTGGCTGTTCAGTACGCTTCCAACTTTACACCAAATGTGTTCATCCCATACCCCCTAGAAATTAAAAATTCCCAAATATGGGAAAACCTCAGATTCTAAAAATATTCTTTATTAGCTGTCATAAAGTTATTCTTTACTTCACACATTTAATTTCTTTTCATTTTGTGCTATTTGGTGTGGATCATAATAAGAAACAGGCAATATTTTAAGATCTGCATATCTGACATTACCTTCTGGTAAGTCTCCAAGTTTTTGATATGACGAAGACTAGGTATGTAAAAGTATGTATAGTGCCGTATAGTCACAATGACACAAAAGAAATAAAAATCAATGATTCACTATAAAAATTAAGATATTTTTGGTTTACAAAAAACAGCCTGGGTTATTCTTGGCCAGCGGCCACCGGCTCAACGGCTCACCGGCAGACCGGCCAACCAGACGGGTAAGGGTCGGCCGTCTAAGCCCAGGCGTCCTCAAACACTAGTCCCGTCCCGTCCTGTCCTGTAATTCCAAGGATCCTTTCTCCCGCTAACAGCCAAGACTGCAGTCAAAAACACCCATCAAAAGCTACATAAGCTAATAGCTAATGAAGGCTGCTTCATATTGAATCGCCCATTTGTATTACCTTCTTAGTGTATAGATCATGTTATGTTGGATGATATCTTGCCGTGAATAATGCTGCATCTCTCCATTTCTCCGTTTTTGTAAAGTGCAGTTGAAACATGAGCTGAATTTTCAACAAACCATTTTATCGGCATGCGAACTCAAATGCGACATTATAAAGTTAATTAAATTGCATACCTCCGTTAAATATAGAAATCAACATTGATATCAATCCCTTTGAACCTGGACCAATCAGAACTTGATCTGCCTCGAAATCAAAACCATCCATTTCTCGATGCCAAGCTACCAACTCTTGCCTTAAGGGAAGTAACCCTATAGGTAATATATTTGATTTGCATTAAGGGTGTACATAGAGACTGTGTTGTCTGAATTGGCAGAGTATTAGCAAGAGTACATAATGATAATAGCATGTTCTTAGTTTTCAGAGCCAAAACCATGCTGTACTCGCTAACGGCTGACCCGTAAATTAGACCCATCACTTCGAAGAAGTTCGCACACAATTCATGTGTTCCAAAGCTCGAAAAAGATACAAAATTCGTGCACGCACAGCTTATGTTTCGAGCTTTAACAAACAAGCATAGAGTGAGTGAGCGTACCCTAGTTCGACCGGTACTAATTTACGGGGGGTCACTAGGATCTGATTTGCGGGGGTTGGTCAGTAGGGTCTGCTTTGTGGGGGGGCAGCCGTTAGCAAACAGAGCATAGCATCTGCTCTGACAAGATAGGGTATGCTGGCATACTAATGGCATACTCTACCCTTATCATTATTTACCGCTGAAGCAGGCCTAAAGTTCAGATTTGTTTGGAGGAGGAGTGAACTAGCGAGGAGTGAACCGTTTAGCTTTTCTGCAGAACATACATGTAGGTGTTTATTTACGTATGCTCTTCCACTTGCTCAGTCAAGCTGAGGAATATAGAGCCACGACCTCAGTTCGAACAGGGTTCATTGTCACCAGAGATGAGTCACCGAAGATAGCAACGTGTCGCTGCGCTTCAGCTCTCCTCCTCCTAGACTAGTATCCAGCACAGCTTTGTTCAAACTAGTAGTGCTGTACATTGATATTGGTACCTTTTCCACCAATATACAGTCGTTCATGCACATTATTCTGTAAAGCTGCTGCTAAACATTCAGGAACCGGAAATGGTGACTGTGCAAATCCAAGGTGATGAACTGTGTTCCCTTTGGCTTTTAGAGCTTTCATCTATATATAAAATATTGTTATCCATAAAGATTTGTTAAGTTGGTCTATACGTGTTTATTAAAAGAGAGGACTTCTCTACCTCAAACAAAACATGCAGTAACAAGGAGGATTACTTTACACTATCAGTAATACCGAAATAGTCTTTTTAAACTAGTTCTTTTCTGTTTTCCACTGTGAACAACGTTCGGTATGAAAATAGTTAAGCTTTAATTCGCTAACAAGAGATCTATAGACTTACCGTTTCATTAAAAGTCAAATTTTCCGCTGCTGGCTTCCGCCTGTATAGTTTGCGCACATACTCTTCTTGGTTCATTGCAATAGAATAACTTTGATATTCCCTATGTAGGTAAAGTACTACTGGTCATTGGAATATAAAAATATTTTAGATTTTCAATACCGAATACATAGAAAACTATATTAATATCAAACAGTTGCTACAAATGCTTGAAAATTAGAATGGGGGTTTCCCACCGGTGTCACCTAACATTTTCATTCTTTTTACTCCATGCTTATTGCTTTGTTGCAATAGCTGTCCACAGTCTGAGCTGATAGCTGATCTATGTGCTCGCGGAGTAATAAGTGTCTTCCATCAGGAAGGTGCCGGCTCAGTCGAATGTTGCAGTTAACTTAAAAAATGATTCATAAATATAAATGCTTAAACTTTGCCAGCATTATGTACCCGCTCCCCGCTCCCTCGAGCAAAGTTACCATAAGCATTTGTAGATGTAGCGGCAGCAAAAGTTTTTGGGCTGAAAAGCAGGAAATAAAAGCATGAAATCTTACAAGGATTAGTGAAGTTATAGTAAAATACCAAAAGGAAAAAGTACAAAAGGTTTATCAACAGAAACAGCGTTATCGTTTGCACACGAAAAGCTGAACTTCACTGGTACAATGTTGTACCGATTAATTCCAGAAACTTTTCTGGTACGTTTGCAAAGCTTGTGCAAATTTTTTGATTTGATAAACGTAAGCGTTTCATATAACAGACATGTGTTAAAGGAATGGAGATTAAAAACATCCAATCGTAAAAGATGAAGTTACGGTATTAAAAGGACGTCCTATCACCACTACAAAAAGGCTTCTGTAGAAAGTGAATCGATAAGCCATTAATTTGGATAGGCATAAGAGAACTGACGAAGTGACTGAGAAGTCACGGCTTTTTAAATATTCTAAGGACTTTCCAGATTTGAGAGATTTCAGAGATCCAGGCCAAAGGTTTTGCTATTATTAGTGAAGGAACGAGTTTAAGTTTAGAAGAGTCATGCGTAGCAATGACTGACACGCAAAATCAGGGGGAGCGAACTGTAAACATCAACTGATTGTTATTTTGATGTAAATTTGGCGGAACCCTCGCTTGCATATTGATCGCCAAGGGTATGAAAATATTAAATGTGTGCAAGGTAGTGTTGGGCGTTGGCCGCTGCGGCCAATGGCCGGCCCGCCATTGGCCGATGGCCGAGAATTTCTAGGCTTGGCGTTGGCCGTTGGCCGTTCGTTAGCCGTTGGCCGTTGGCTGTTGGCCGTAGCACGAATATTATTATTATATGATACGGACAAAAGTATTGAAAGCTCCAGGCTTATTGTAATTGTACCCACGCTAGCATAATATATCAACGAATATTATTCTTCCATAATACACATACAAAGAAGTGTGAAAGGCTTCAAGCTTAACTGTATATGGAAGGCAGAACTAGAACTTTGTAGAAAATCCAAAACAGCATATTTAGACTGATATTGAAAACAAACCAAACATTAATGCTATTTGCTTGTCGGAAAATTATTCCAAGTATTCAAAGTGCTGGGTGTTTGCCGTACGACCAACGGCCGGCCAACACTCGAGTAACACGTTGGCCGTCAGCTGTCATCCGAAAATTTGCCGGACAATTGGCTCCAACTCTAACCATTTAAAATAAAGAAAAGAAAATCAGCAAAATTTTAGCAGTGTTTCGGGGTTTGCAGGAAACATTTTCCAATCTAGGCTTGAAAACTACACCTTGGCCGTTCGTCGGCCAACGACCTAAAGTCCTCTCCTGGCCGACGAAAAATCCGGCCAACGCTCAACACTAATGCTAGGTCCGCACGTGCTGAACACTTTAATCATTTTACGCTACTGTTTGCTGCTCTATTTTTGTGTGGATATTGCTAATGCAAATGTACATACGTTATACGTTTTAATTATTTAGTTTATTTCCACCTTTCATCAGTTTTCATTCAGTTAGATAAAGGATATGGTTTGAAAGATGGTTTTTTTACTCCTCAGTTATTCCTACCATTATGAACTATTTTTAGAACAGACTCCAAGATCGAAAACAACCAGCGCTACAGACCCATGGAAGTAAAGGATCAGCACCTTCGAAATTCTTTGCGGGTTACCCACGGAATCCGGCCTTTGCTCAAACCAGAAGACCCAAATCTTATCATTGCCGGGCCATACGCCCTAAAATTAAACCTCTTGGACACCCCATCGGCAATGTTTCAGTGTCGGTTATGGCGAACCGGGCCCTGGCTGTCAGAATGACCAAACCGAGTCATCCACCTCCAAATCCTGATCCGAGGAACCATGTTTCGGAAGGTAAGCGTGACACATATACTTGCTTGCTCTGATAAACCGATTGGTATATATTAAGGAAACTTTGCATATTCTCTCTGACGCGCCTGGTGAGCGATAGATTTGTCCTTGAATGGCTTTAAAATCCCAGTTAACAACCCATACCTAGCCACGTGTTTGCCAGTCGGTTATCTTCTCGTCTTTCCAGTGAGAAAATTCTTTATCTTCCTTGTTTTAGTCGTTATGCAAATCATGGGAGAAAGAAAAATGGATTTGAGAACCCGTACAAGAATTAAGAATAGTTGGTTTTAGACTTAAATTTACTTTATATTCCTAATTTATTTTAGTTTCGTACAAAAGTTTCCGTAGTTGGGTACAAATTAACAAACAACTAGAGTTAAATGAACTTTGAAGTAGTTCATGCTAGCACTTCGGTTTAAAATTCAGTAGGTATGCACTGTATTTGCATCAAGTAAGTAGCTCACGTGTGCATCTGCAGACTTGGAATATTTTCAGTTTTATTGCTTCAAAGGGAGGCTGTATTATGAAGGTTATTAGCACATACGTAGCTCACGGGTGCTTTCGCTGCAATGTAACTGATAAAAGGTTACTATCTTCGGAATTTTATTTGGAACTTGACTTCAAAGGTTTCTAGTTAAAATTTGTATTTGGACTGGATTTAATTATTAACCGGTCTGCATTGCACTAATTTACAAACGTAATTATCACCATAATTTGTGCTTCAACAAAAATCATTACTAGTGGTTATCAAATGCGTTTCCTTGGTTTGACCAGGTTTAATTTAAAAAATTAAATTCACAGTAAAATCTTGAACGTATTTGTTATAGGTGCCTGCGTAAGCTATTTGTAATGAACTGAGTTGGATTAAATAGAAAATTCGATTGATTTGATTCAATTTCTAGAATGGGGTCGTTTCGATTAGAGGTTCACTTACACGGAAGGTTAGCACGTTTGCCTGATAAGACAAACTTATGTACCAGATTCCCGAAAGGTGATTTGCCAAAATCTGGGATCTCTACAGCCAACCTATTAGGGGTCCTACTGTGAGTTCGTTAGATCAGGGGAATTAGGCTCTATCCAATCGCACCTGGAGTATGATAGGAACGTTCTGACGCAACAGGTCAAAACTAAAATCAGACTGTTAGCCTTCAACTCTGGGTTCAGATCCAATTTAGATCCGAACAGTTGACCTTTATCACTCTTGGGGAGATCTCACCTGGATCTCTTTTCAGCAGCTGAAATGTAGACTAGGAATTGCAACAAGATTAATTTATTGACTAAGAACAATATGATTATAATTAAATGAACAGAACGGTTTCACGGCAATTATTAACAACAATTGGATTTATAATGTTCAAATGGTACAGGTTATTCAATTTACCAGAGTTGCCAGCCCTGGGAATGGGATTGGTTCAGGAGACGAGAGTTTACTAAACAGAAGCTAGTTAAATTCAAGGTTATACCGGTTACTAATTAGATTAAGACTAGTTATCAGTCCTCTTCTTCAGGTATTATGACTGGGCACGTTAGGTAGTGTTGCGTGACGTGTGTATAAACTCAAATCTACTCTCTATTCGTCTTTTACAGAAAACTACAACACAGGTTCAATATAACAGATAATTAACTAAAATTAACAGAGTGTCGGTTCTGCACAGTTCCGGTCTATGAAGTTGGGTGATCCCGTCAAGCTACACCTGCAGCTTCACGAGTGGTTTCGGACAGGTGGACTAGAAAACAATACAGGGGACGGTCTAGGCGGGTTGTTACCAGGAGATGGCTTCAAACAATTGTTATTAAGCAAAATTAATTGACTAAATTTAATTATTGCTTCGTTAGGATTTCTTCTGATGATTTTCTTCCGATACAGTCTATCTGTGACCTAAGCCAGAGACAACAGTGGAGCCTGAGCTCCCAGACAGCTAGCGATCAAGATGACGGCGTAATACATTTTGGATAAGTTCTTAAAAGGATTTCGAAGTACCAAAAAGTTCGATAACGGTAACATGCAAGGGTCAGTTTAGTTTTCCCAAATGATCAGGCTCACGGAGGCTATTGTCTCTGCCCTAGACTACAATCTCTATAGGATTCCAATTCCCAAGTACCTTCGTCAATTCGAACTGTCCTTAACTGGGCAAATCTGATATCTGGTAATCACTCGGCACTACTAATCTTCGTTCACTGAATAATACTGGTTCCAATCGTACAGAAGCTCTCCGAATCAGGTTCCACAGACTACTGATCAGGGCAGGATGCTGGCCTTTCGAAGAACCTGAATCAAATGGGTTAAAACCCATTAGTTCAAAATACAAGTGCGGGTATCAAACCCAGCAACTATTACTCACTTTTAAGGCTTTCAGAGACGAAATTTGAAACTTCAGTCAATTCTGACTGAGATTTTATTGAAAACCAGAAATAACAAACTTTGACCGCTTTTGCGGGATGAAATGTGATCAATTATGCGTTATTGGCTGGTTACAGGTAAAATTTCACCGAATATGAGTTTTTAGGGCGATTTCCTGCATCGGAATGCAAGAAATCGCCGATTCGACATGTATTCATTTACAGCTATATTCGGTCTGTGCATAATTAGGTTTGAGGCCTAAGGCTTTTCTGCCAGTTAGGGCCTTTGCGACAGGAAAGCACCTGTTTCCTGTACAAAGAGTTAGCAAGAGTAGAAACACTTATTTGCAAGATTATTCCTTTTAGGTCTATTAGAAGGTGGTTTTATTGTGATTCTCAATGCTTACGTAATTACACAGTATTAATACATTACTAACTATTATTTATGTGATTTTAGGTTTATTTGGTACTTACGTAACGATATTCGCCGTATGTGCCGTTGGATCCCATAATTACTCATTCATTTTGACAAACAAATATGATTCAGTGTTTATAACCCAATTTGGCGAGGATTTTCGGACGGAAAACGTTTACCTTTTGAAGTAACTGGTTGATATAAAAAAGTCTAAGTTGTAGGGATAATATACCTCGTAAAGATATAAATTATGACCAAATTAGTTGCCCCGTTAGTGAGAACGAGTGAGGGCAAGAACAACTGTTTTGACATAATTCCTGCAATTTGATTAACTAACTTTTACCCTTTTGTGCTAAAGGCTGACAAAAAGTATGAGCTATTTAGTAATGCACTACAAGAAATACTAGTTCCAGATGAATTTGGTTGTTTTAATAATAAGTTTTAAGTATAGGCATAACTGGCACAGATCTAGCTAATTAATACATACAATTACGAAACAGTGGACAAACTTAACTAATTTATATTACATGTTTTGGGACGAAATTTGGCTCTAAACAGTTGAAATAGACCAGCACGAAGTCCTTTATTTGCGGTTCGTCCACTCCCTTCTTGCGGGGATACCTACGTGGACGAATCGAGGACCACCTGGTAGTATCAGCTTATCCTGGGGGTCCCCATGACCCTGGACTAGATTAACTACCTAATTTGCATATTACCTCGATATTGAAATAGGTACTCATTCACACTTTTTATCACACTCATATCCCTCAGATCAACAAATATTCAACAACAAACAGACACTTGTACACATTCATACTATTTTCCTGCCTAATACAGGAGTTCTAGGACAATCACACAAGAATTGGTCTCATGCACCAGATAAGAACCAGTGAGCTACCATATACTAAGATAATCCGGCTTGACTAGCATTTCGGACTGTTTAAAATGCTGTCTTTAATTTAAATAGAGTTTAATGCGATTTACAACTTGACAGTTATTGGTAGAGGTTACTACAATTTGTTAAACCTTAGAATTCCTGGATTATCCCAATATCGCTAGCTACATCATCAATAACCATTCAATAAACTGACATTCATACTGATTTGACAATACTCACAACCCCTATCGTACAAGGGGAGTTTCCGTGAGTTGTCGCCGCCATTATCCAAAAACATTCATTCTACATATATACAAATCTGGACATTCTACAACCATTCAACCAAACATCCTTGAAACTTGGTTAATTTCGGAACCTCACGCTCCGTGAGGGGTTTACCCGAATAACTGCCTTAGGTACTTTTTAGAGACACATTCACATCTGAGTTTTATAACACATTCACGCTTCAGTCTCACAGAACATTCACACTTCAGACTAGCAAAACATTCACACTTCAATTTTACAAAATAGTCATATTAATAAATATCTAGCTACTTAAACTAACTAATAAATTAAACTTAGGCTCATTTGTGTAGGGAATTTATAAACTTTGAACTTTGTTGTGCGCGAGTTTTACAGCTTTGCAATTCCTTAGAATTGCCTATAAAAAAAATTTTATGGGAAAAATTTATACTTCACAAGTTTGGAAAAGGTTCGACTTGAATTTTGATGAAAGCCAGTGAGTAATAATTGCTAAGCAATTATTACTAACAACAAAGAACAGTCAATTAGATTAAATACACAATTAGTTGAAACTACGAAAAATGAGGAAGCCGGCCATTCCTCTTAAACGATTGCTTAATAATTAATTAAATTAAATATAGAACGACTCATGTTTTAAAGATTGGCTTTTAAAACACCCTATATATTTGGTGCCTAATGGTTTTACTGCCGACCTAACGCTAAAAATAAAACATAATACAGGCTGTGTAATTTTTAAGATATTACGGTGCTTTTGTGAAAACAAGGCCGGCAACTCCTAGTTGCCGGCTGTGGGGAAATAGTTCTTCTTACTAACTTATTAATTTCAGAGCCGTAATTAAGGAGCTCTCTAACTCAGAATTAGGGGCCTGGGGTCCCACTCATAATCCCATGAAAACTACGAAAAATAACCCCAAAAGTAGCAAATAAAAAAGAGAATCTTTTGGCCGTGAGGCCGTGGCTTGGTGTACAAAAAGAGCTTAAGAATGAGGAAAATGAAAAAGAAGAGAAAAATGGACACATCTCAAGACCTCCATCGCACAGGAGGGGTTTACATGAGCTGTCCTTTAAATTTTGAATTAATCAAATAATAAAATAAGGATAAAATAAAACTGGCCCGGAGGCCCAATCATGCTATGGAAATAAAATTGACCCGGAGGTCCAACATGCTATGGAACAAAAGTATGGCCTTGGGCCCAAAACATTGCTATAAAATCGGGGCTCAGCCCAAAAATTCCATAAAAATTGGCCAATGAGGCCTAAAACTGCATGTATAAAAAATAAGGCCGGAAGGCCGAAAATCACATATTATATAAAAAATAAGGACAAGAGACCAAAAAGTCCTAATGCTTTTGTCCTAGGCTGCAGATCTGAGCCGGGCATAAGAAACCCAGTTGGCTCCTCAAGTTGTAATGTCCGTGTATAAAACTCAACCTTTCTTTGGGCCAGAAAAGTCCTATTTGCGTCCTAAAGGGGGAGTGTGTATTGCTATATTCCCGTACCACACCTGTGGTCCGAGAAGCAATACACACTGGGGAGGGGACTCAAACAGCGACCGCTCTCGGTCGAAACTAAACGGACACTGAAGAGCTTAAAATTTTTGGGACCGAACTGACAGTTTTGCTGACAGCTCGGTGACAGGTCATTAGCGAACTGGAGGCGGACTATTCCTTTTATTTTAGAGTAAAGCTTCTAGAAAGTTCTAGAACTTTCTAGAAGCTTGCTATCTTTTGCACAGGGCCTGCAGCGGCTGGTTGAGCCAGCTGGGCCATTAAGGACCAAAATTAATGAGATTTGCGAATTATTGCCCCCAACTGACCCATTTTTGATGAATTTTGGGTGCTGAAATTCTGCAAAATTTTGCGAAACTTTGGTTAACATGTAAACGTAACCAAAGGGGAAATATTACAAATTTTTACTCTTATTTCCGAATTTTACGCGTCCTACGTAATTTTTGAAGACTTAAAATAAGGATCTTGATATGCTACGTACTTGACTAACTATGTAATAAATTTTATAATAATTTAATTATGGGGGAATGAATTATGCCCCCTCTGGACTTTGTGTGTGTGCAAAAGCGTGTGTCTTATTTTCCTCCAAGAGGCGAACTTTTGTTGTCCTCCTTTTTGTTGGACTAGGCCCAACAAAAGTACACCTGAGGACAAGCCTCCCGTACGTAGGAAGAGAAAAGAAGGAAAGGGACAGCAGTACACCTGACTGCCATGAAGTCTGGGAGGTAGACAACCTCCCAGACAAAGAAAGGAAGAAAGAAAAGTTAGCATAAAGGTTTTTTAGAAGTCCACTTTTAGGACTTTCCTTTTCAGAAAAGTAAGATTACGAAACAAAAGCTAATCTTACTAAAACATTTTCGTTTATAACTCACTCAATTTTGGGAGTTAAAACGTGGGGATTGCATTTTTGGAAATGGGAGAAAATTCTCTTTCTTATGAGCCTAAGTTGTGTCACCGACCAAAAATTCGTTTCTTAAGTAATAATTGGCTAATTAACATAAAATAAGCCTAACTAATACTAATTAACATCATTAATAACAAATTAAAGCCTTAGAACATCGTAAAACATAAATTATTGCAAATTTACGCACTTAGGTACTTATTACAATTAATTCCTTATGTACGGCATAGTTATGTGATTATTTAACCAAACCATCTTCTAATATATATTGTTTAAAAAGCAAAAAGTACTTTAAGACACTGCTAAAAAGGGTTACTGCATTTCTCCTCAATTAGTTGTACTGAATTCTTTCTGTGATAGCTTTACATTCTAATTTTTATGCCAGTACTGGAACTCCTGGTCTTTTATGATTCTTCTTACATTAATCTTATCACTGAGAGGGAGAGTGACCGCACCCGGGCCACTGAGGGAAAGGACACCTGTCCTTTCAAAAGGGGAATTTCAGGAGTTGTCTTTATTATTACTATTATTACAATTGCTTTACGTGTAATATGTCATGATTCTGGGCTAAATAATCCTAACTAAACTTGTAGATGCCCTTTTCTTGTGCCGGTATTATGGGATAGTCTTAAACTTTTCTTCTCGTAATGACAATTGGGTGCTTAAGGGGGGGTCGCTTTTTTTGGGCGATTTTTCGACCTTCTCCGATTTTGCTCATTTTTACATATTTTGTAGTCCCAATGTGTCCTCAAAACAAGACAGGAGCGTTTTGCGTAATATTGCTTCTATCGTGCTGTAGAGCCCTTCAAAGGTGACCCCGACATGTGTTAAACATAGGAAAATGAAAAAGTTAAGGCAAAAAAGTTTGTGTCCAAAAAATTTTTCGCTGTGTGAGAGACTCAGCTCTGAAATTTTTTCACACTTGTTAAGGACATAATGTAGAGTGCAGCGAGTGACTTTGGTGCAATTCTGTTGAGAATTAAAATTTTGGCAAATAGCCAAACTCGGAATTTTCACAAATTCTGACTTTAAAACTTTGCCAAAATTTTAATTGTCAGCAGAATTGCACCAAAGTCACTCGCTGCACTCTACATTATGTCCTTAACAAGGGTGAAAAAATTTCAGAGCTGAGTCTCTCACACAGCGAAAAAATTTGTGGACACAAACTTTTTTACCTTAACTTTTTCATTTTCCTATGCTTAACACATGTCGGAGTTACCTTTGAAGGACTCTACAGAACGATAGAAGCAACATTGCGCAAAACGCAGTTGTCTAGTTTCGCGGACCCATTGGGAGTACAAAATATGTAAAAATGAGCAAAATCGGAGAAGGTGGAAAAATCGCCCAAAAAAGCGACCCCCCCCCCTTAATTAGGGCTGGCAATTCTGATTTTAACAATCATACAATTACAATTAATTATGGCTTGGACATAGCATCATAACTGGGACTTAACATTGATAGGATCTTTAGGTTCCATCTTCTGTAAGAACTTCTTTTGGGATGATTACCAACTCAAAACTGACCTTTAACCACTTTTGAACACGAGATTTAAGTTGTTTTATTACATATTTGATGCGGTCTCTCCGAAACAATGACAGGAGATAGTATCCTGAATATCGTAACTTATTAAGCACATCGAGGTCTAGAACTTTGGGTTTGATGTGTCTGCTAGAATAGGCACTGGCTAAAGTAATAATCGTGCTGGATAGAAGATATTCCTTTTTGGCGATGTTTCTAGGGGCTAAATTTAACCTTGACGAAACAGTTTGAGTTGCAGCCACCATGTACCCCCTAAAAACCAAAATCTCTGGTTACAAGTTATTTTTATTCAGCCCCCCCTCTAACTACTATGTGCCCTTAGCACGCCCATTGCTTGAGTCAGACCCAAAACCTTTTAAGTTATGATCCTTGGGTGAAGTGCTTCTTGATCCACCACTTACTATTCTTTGATCCGCTCTGGATTTGATCCGCTCTGGATTTTTTCCGAAATCTAATTTTAAAGTGGTGTGCGCGAGGGTACCGCTGCACACCAATTTTTGAGTCATTTAAGGATATTCTCCAGAAAGTTTGCAAATTTATTCGTCTTCATGATCCACTCATCAAAAACAATTAAAATTCTTTCTATAGCAAGAATTTTTAAAAATAAAAATTAAAAAATTAACCTGAATTTTAAGACTTGTGATGGCTAGTCTGCTTCCCGTGGTCTTCAAACAAACTAGCCATCACATCATAGTTTAATGCTTCAAAGAACGCAAGGCACACATTTGACCTTTCAGTGTGACCTTATGTATCTGTTTGCCTATTACTTTTAGCAGACAACCAAGAAATTGAACGAAAGAAAGAAATGAAACGAAAGAAAATAATAGAAAAAGAAAGAAATGAAAAGAAAGAAACTTTATACTGAAATATGCGAATATGTAGCTGTGTCC
>JASAND010014507.1:0-12425 GCA_030248195.1 Trissonchulus latispiculum
GGACGGCCGCCCGCCCCCCCTCCCACCAAGGTAAACCCAAAATACTTCTATCATTGGTAGTTCCTGTACATAAAGGCGCACTCCGTCAGCAAGCGATGCAATTAAAAACATTGCTTTTCGTCGATGAATTTGTGAAGTGTCTTGTCAATGAGGAATTTCTCACTCAATAGGGAAAACACGGGTCGGCAAAGCCTACACTCAGCCTGCACCGGTGTAGGCTGGACCCACGCACTACGCAAGCCAATGTAAAGGACTACGCAAGGCGTTCCAAGCGCGCCGACTATAAAGACTACGCAGGGCTCGCGAAGCGCGCCTACGCAAGAGACTTTAGTGCTTTACGCGGACTACGCGCAGCGTAGTTTCTGTGCTTTTTAGCGTGGAGTACGTCGACTACGCACTGCTTAGTCTTTAGTGCTTAGTACGAGGACTTACGCACTGCGTAGCCTTTAGTGCGTACTACGAATACGCGAGCTGCGCGCACCGTAGTCTTTAGTTCGTACTACGCATTGTGTAGTCTTTAGTGCGTAGTACGCGGAGTATATATACAGTGCGGGCCGCGGGCCTCAATGCAGTTATCGTTAGAATATCGTTAGAATGTCCTTGTATTAAAGAGTTTCGTCTAAAAATCTGAAATTTGGATCTTTATTTCCCTCCGCGTTATATTTTACTCAAAAACAAATCCTGGATGGTCAATATTTCGATATCTCGACAACGAAGCAGTAAAAATTTCTGTCTAAAAACAAAAAAGTGGGTTGTCTTTTCCCGCTTGACTATACATGTAAAATAGGCCAAAAACACCTATTTTGGCTCATCTGCGCACCCCCCCCCCCGAAAATTTCTCCCCCCCCCCCCGAAAATTTCTCCCCCCCCCCCGGATACCGGATAAAGTAAGAAGGACTACGCCATAGTTGAGACCAGTGTAGGCTACCGACTCTGACCTTGCCGATCTCTGGGGGAAAACCCAGAAAATAGGACAATTATCATGTGGTACACAATGCTTTTGCTAGCTCCATAAATTTTTCCATTGGCCACAAACAAAACTAAATATACTTTGCATATTTATTTTCTGTCACTTCACTGTGTGTCTGCTTTAGGTCTTCCTGTTCGTGCTGCGATGGGTGCTTTGCTTTTACATTCATCGTGAGATTGTGTCTTTACTTAACTTTCATGAAACTTTTTGGATTTTTAATGCCTCGATTCTGTGCCTTGAAACTGGTTGTTGCCATGAAGCACTTGCTTTTTATCATTCCATTTTTGTTTTATGTAAGAATCGTGTTTTATGTTTATGTTTTGAAGTGTTTGTTGATTTGTGTAGGTGGGCTAAGCAGGTCTCACCGTTTTGGAGTAGCGGTAAGTAATGAACAATTATTGTCTACGTCGGCGAGTGAAATTTGCGAAATGCTATGAAAAAACAAAATTAATATTATAAACTAAAATTTCTTTTTTGAAGTCCACCGAAATTGTATTTCAGCTATGTTCCGTGTTCTATTTTCCAAATTCCAAGCGGTCTTTGGTGTTATTTGTTAGGTTAGACCAATGTTTGTTAGCTTAGAGTAATATTTAGGTTCCCTATCAAAACGTCTAACGTTCATAACGTCTACCGACGAAACGTCTACTGACAAAACGTCTAATTTTTCTAAAATTGGTGGTTAATGTTTGGAATTCTTTACCATCTGAAATTTTTGAATCACCTAATGGGTTCATCTCGTTCAGAAGTTTCAAATCGAAATTGAAAAACATGGAACCGCTTTTATGGAATTTCATCCGAGGGCGCGCGTTCAGGGAATTAAATTAATTCCTGTGCGCTCTACTTATTTGCATCATTCTTTTTTATACGTATATAAATGCTCAAATCTTCTTGTACTTACATATAAATATATGTCCCAGTTTCGTTATGTATTAATATGTTGCTACTAACACGTCTTCTGCCACATGGCCTGAGATAAAGGTCGGCGGAGGTTCTATCTAACATAGGAACATCGGCACTAGGAATACTGTCATAACCTTGTTAGTGTTTTTGTAAGCCGGTGCATTTAAGTAATAAACGACTTGACTTGACTTGACTTGACTTGACTTGAAAATTGTGTCAGACGTTCAAAACGTCTAAACTTTCCGAAATTTTACTGACTACTTTTTACTTATATTGTGTGGGTCTGGGAAAGTTTTCGAATTAGGCCACTTACGGTGTGGGTGGCAGGGTCTTGCCAAATCTTCAATTTGAAGTTCTGGCATTGTCTCAAATATACTTCTTATTTTCTGCATTAGCTTCAGTATTCGACTAGTCATTGATTATTCACTGATTATTTACTGAATACTAATTACTGATTACTGACTGTAATCAGTAAAGATGGTGCAACAGATTTCACTGATTGCTGACTACTTATTAATTTTACGCTTAAGTTCTAAAATTTTTAGAATCGTAAATTGTAATGCAAATTTGTAAATTGTAAATTTTATAAATATTTCAAGCCATTTGCATACCCTGGCATTTCAGAAATAATTAAAAACTAAATACAATTTAAAATCAAACAATAAGCTAGACGTAGAGTTAAATTTAATGTGTTTTTAAAATATACATTTACTTCAAAATAACATTAAACCTGATTTGCTTCCTTGAAAAAATGATTTTAGACGTTTTGAACGTGTAACACAATTTTAGAAAAATTAGACGTTTTGTCAGTAGACGTTTCGTCGTTAGACGTTTCGTCGGTAGACGTTATGAACGTTAGACGTTTTGACTTTAGACGTTTTGAACGGACACCAATATTTACGGTCCTTTTTAAGCCTAAATTAAAGGTTCAAAAACTACACATTTTGCTGCTTTTGGCGAAATACAAACTTTTGGCTCCCCGGAACTGATTTCCTGCTTATTTTCTTTTAGAAACTCTATTTTAAGTTTTCAGTTTAAATTGTAAATTTAAAATTTAAACTTTCGTGTTTGCACAGCGATCTGTTTACAGATAATAATAATGTTTCTTGTGTTTGTAGCTTAATCGTTTCAGTTTTGTTTTGTATAACCATGTTAAGTTTTAGCTTTTATATACAGCAGCGGCATATACATTGTTTATGCTCGTTGGTACGCTTTTAATGCTTACGTATTCAGTTTTAGTATTTACAATATATGTATACTTTTACAGTTTTTAGTCATATACAACGTTACGAGCAGGCGAGCTTAATCTTAAAAAATTGAAAATTGATTCAAGTTTCAATCGTGCAGTCGCTTTTTTGGCTCCGTAAAAGGAGTATACAACATTTTCGGAGACGGCTGAAGCGATTTTTACACCGCTTTTTTAGGTTGTCGCCTTTCCTGCTTTGTATATTAAACATAACATTTGTGGAAAGCCCAGTCTAAAACAACCTACTAGCCTATACATATTATTTACGTGTAGGAAAGGATATATACATATTTCAAAAAGAGTGTACCCAGGCTTAAACTGCCAACATTCATTAAAGTTTAGCTATATAAATCTAGCGAATTTAGTCTGGGCTAACGGACTCAGAAGAGACGAAAATTGTCGAATTCTAGAAATAATAAATAAGAAATAATATAAGTAATGTTTGGAATTAGTGAAGACATTCTCTTGTTATATTTTGCTAATTGAGCTGATTTTTGTGTTTCACTGCGTTTGTATGTAGAAATGGCTGTTTCAGTTTGCGATTTATTGCATAAAGTGAACATAGAGTACTGACCGGACGTTGCAGTGGACCAAAAATTAACTTGTGATAAATCAAAATTCTATATTATAAACTGTAAGCATGGTTTAAGATTGAGATCATTGTGTTTTCTTGACGTATGTATCAGTCCAGCACCCAGGATTTTGAAAAGGGGGGGGGTTCAAGGTAAAATGCAAGGAGGGTGGTCTGGAGGGCGGAGACCCCCAGAAGTTGAAGAATTTTTGCATTTTTGCCGAAAATGGTACTTTGGATATTTATTTCTTGCAAAAAGGAAAATATCGCGCCGACGGCGCGAAATTTTTTTAAAAATAGCTGTTTTTGCTATAAAAATAGCAAAAGTATTCATTTTGTCATCCCAAAGGGGGGGCGGTCTAGACCCCTTGAAACGCCCTCCCCCCCTGGTTGCGGCCTTGGTATGTATCTACCTGAGTACCTGCTTGCCGGAGGATACATTTTGGGTCATTTTTCCGACTGTTGTCCTACATTGCTGATTTTTACATATTTTATTGCTCAAACGGATTTATATATTTTAACGAGATTTTGAAACTAATTTTAGTGTCAAGATTCATAAACATGTGCAGTGCATGGTACAAAAATAAAAAACATATACCTTTTTCTCGTTTTCCTATGTTATATACAATACAGACCTCATCTTTTGGTGAAATTGCTCAGCATCCCGTTGACTTGAGACATTAGTTTTTTCCGGTAAAATATGTCGTTTGGACAATAAAATATGTAAAGGCTAACGACATCGGAGAAAGTCGGAAAAATGACCCAAATATGGACACCCGTTTCAGGACTGCTTTTCTAGAGTTTGTATTGCAATTTATATTATCACTTTGCATTTTTGCGTGTTATGATTGTGTTGTACGAGGAGGGCTTGTTGATTAGTTTTTAGCGTTTGTTTGGTAGCCTAATTTTTAGAAGAATTAGGCTAGTGTTTTTGCTCATAATATGCTCGCGCGGATTTTTCTACGCAATGTCTGAAAGAATTTTTGCGCAATTTTCGAGAAAAATGTCATAATTTAGAGCTTAGAATCGCTCTATTTTTGACTATTAGCAATTTTACTCCTTTTTGACGCAGTTGATCAATAAAATAAGATACTGACAACTTCATGCGATACGTTTCTTCTGACAAACATTTTTACGGCGAAAATTATTTTTGTTTTACAGCGCTTACAGCCAATTTCTAGACACATTTCATGTTTTATCCATTGCATGCTTTGATAATTTTTTGGCGAGTCCGTCAGAAGTTTGGAAAATACCTCTATGCTTTTATTTGTGTTGTAGTTAACCAGCCTTATACAAACTGCAATGTTTTAGTCATAAAAGCGATTTTGACACAACCAAAACTGAAGCAGTCAAATGCTACTTATAAAAGTTTCGTGTTCAAATTATTTATTAAAAAACTGAAAACGAAACAGTAAAAGAATTGCTGAAGCAGGTTAGTTTAGACATCTGGGGGCGGTTTCAAGAAAGGATAGAGTAGAGTTAAAATTAACTCGATCCTTTTCATGAAAGAGTGAAAAGCGAAAAATTCAAGCCTGAATGGAGTTAAAACGAGAGTTAAAACAGTTAATTTTAACTCTACTCCGCTCTACTCTACCCTTTCGTGAAAAGGCCCGTTCGGTTATGTGTTTATTTACACCAACTCCAAACACTGCCAGTTCGAGGTGTAACCTTTCTGCGATAGTTTTTTAATTGTTGGAACAGCTGTGTGGTTTTACTTTGCTGCATTTAGCTTAGGCATACTGTAGTCATTTTCTCTGTGGAATCTTTAGTCTATTATACCAATGATTCCCGGTTTTAATTTGGTTTGGCATAATGACTGTGTTTTATCCTTTCATTCCAGTAAACAGTTTGTTCGATTCGTTCATCGCAAGTTGGTTAAGGGGAGGGCGACTAAAATGGGGGTGCCCCGAATTTGTCCGATTGGCCTACTTTTCGGTGAAAATATAGAGCATGGGTGTGGTCAAAAAATACTTGGTCGTTGGTTCTTAGCTGCCTTCCAGCCATGCGCAGTCGTCGGGTTTATATGCCCGACCCCCCCTTTTTCACAACTACAAACACAATTACTTAAAAATTTCTGCTGGCTGCAAGACCCTAGCTTCAAAGTTGCCATTTGGCAAAATGATTTGGCACATGTGCCCCTATCTGCAGAAAAATACTAGACGTCTCTATCTTGTCTGCATCTAAGCAAACTACTCATCAAAGTTGAAGTTTCGTCAAAAAATTAAAAAATTTTGGCTAACGAAAGGAATATTTCATTACTGGTGCGAGCTATAAGGCTGTAATTTGGCATAAAAGGAGACCCTATAGGAGTACTCATTTGTGCCAAATGGCAAGAAATTCTGCATCGTGAAAAAAATTTTGTCAGCTTTAATCTTCAAAAATTGCCAAAATCGCCATCAGTCTGTAGGATCCTGTGTAGAGGCTTTCTGCAGATATTCTGCATAGTACAGATAGGGGCACATGTGCCAAATCATTTTGCCAAATGGCAACTTTGAAGCTAGGGTCTTGCAGCCAGCAGAATTTTTTAATTATGCAAATTCAACTTTACAGTTAAGCCAGCAGGCCAGTGTTGACCAACCTAGAATTTACAGATAGACTAAACCTACTGGGAAAAACTAAAAATGTACGTACTGATTTGCAAACCAAACATTCATAAAGGTGGCTCAGCCATGGAGAGTGTAGACAGAACAACACCGAAGAATGTAAAGGTTTAAAGTCGATTTAACTTTTCTAACAAATTTAACTTATGTAATTAGTTTGTTTTGTAACAAACTCAGAATACGGCTACCACTACTACACCACCACGCCATCACCAGTAGCAGAAAACACGTTGGACAAGGATATTAGCATTTTTTGAAAAATTCAGAACATTGTTCATTGTTGGAGCATTGCATCCCATACGTGAGCATTATAGCATGGTTGACCGAGCCATTTTGACAATTTCGATTGTAGTTGGGTTAGTGTTGGTGCTTATTTTGATTATGGTAGTTTTGTGGTTCTGCTGTGGCAAAAAAGAAGCTCTTCAAAAAGCAGACAAAGATATGGCTAATGATCCGGTATTTATAGGTATCGTGGCAGGTACCGCCGCAGGAACCGCTGTGGGATACTAAACGCTTGTCGCTGGGTTAAACCTAAGGTCAGTTTGACACGTAAGGAATTCGAAAGAAAAGCAAAAGAAGCAACGAATAAATTAATGTCTCCAGAATTGCTGAAAACTTTTATATATAGTGTTGTTTCAGTAGGCGATTTCAGGTTTAGTTTCTGTTTTAGTCGGTGATCCAAGATAATTGCAGCAGTTTCCATGCCAGTCAGTGTACGAAAGCATTTTCAGTTTCAGTTGTGGCTCACGCTTCATTGATAAAGTCGAAATCTTAATAAAACAAATCCATTTTCAGTTAAAGTATAAGCTCTCCTTCCAATATAGTTTAACTTTCAGTTTCAGTGACTAAATACCAAGAGTACATAATGATAAGAGTATGACAGCAGGCACACTCCCTGTTATCAGCAGAAAACCATGCTCTGCACGCTAACGCCCTACCCCCCCCCCACAAATCGGTACCCAGTGACCCCCCCCCCACAAATCAGACCCCAGTCAGCCACCCCCCCCCCCACAAATCAGACCCTAGTGGATTTGACCCCCCCCACAAATTAAACCCCGAAATGACCCCCCCCCCACAAATTGGACCCCATTGAAATGACTTCCCCAACAAATCAGGCCTTGGCTGACTGGGTCTGATTTGTGGGGGGGGGTCACTGGGTACCGATTTGTGGGGAGGGGGGTAGGGCGTTAGCGTGCAGAGCATGGTTTTCTGCTGATAACAGGGAGTGTGCCTGCTGTCATACTCTTATCATTATGTACTCTTGCTAATACGGATACCTGTACAACCTGAATTGGAACCCAGTTTCAGTTTCAGTTTCAGTGCCTGAAATATTACTATTTTATTTGGCGTTGTAGCTGCACACGAATCCGAAACATGGATTTCGATTCAGTTTATCGTCAGCTCAGTGTAAGCCAAGGCTGCAAGCAGTTGCAAGTAGCAAGGCTGGGTCCTGCTACAACTACGACATCGCACTTCTTTACAGATGGGCAAGATCGAGCCGCTTACAACTCTGAAGAGAAGTCTACGATGGTTACCCATACCTTTTTTGCGTTCACGATTCGTGTCAATGACTTTGAAAAGACCGGCGATAAAGCAATGACCAATGTATATATATATACATACATACATACATATATATATATATATATATATATATATATATATATATATATATATATATATATATATATATATATATATATATATATATATATATATATATATATTCATAAGGATTCAGGTTCAGTCACATATATGATTACAAATTTCTTTGAAGGATAAGCTGATTTTATTCAAAACTCTATCTCAACAAACTTCTTCATTTTCAAGGAATTATTGGAATTTAAAGATCCAATGAAATGAAGAAGGAATCAAAATGAACTGTTTTCCAGTGTGTTGTTGTATATATACTTATTTTGTTAACGTATGCTACAGCTGCACCAGTGTCCCAGAAAGGAGTCGCTGGATCCGGTAATCTGCATTCCTACAAACATGACTGAGCATGTTTTTAAAAAAGGAGGAGACGTCATCAGTCGTGATGTCGACCAGGCTTTGAGACTCCTTCTGGCAACTTGGTTGAGTTGTTTTTGACCAACCTTACGGGACCAGTTCTCTGGCTAAACACTTTGCACCTTCGGGTGATGATCATCACATTGTGATGTCCATACATTAACACGGGGTCCGATTCTGGGGGGGTCTACCCCGACCTCGGCGAGGGGTCTACCCCTGAAAAATTTCAAAATTTTAAGGGGGTCTGTCCCAAAATTAAAAAAATTGCGAATTTTTAACGTTTTTGACCAAAAATTAGTAAAAAATGACAATTTTTAGCGATTTTTACGGAATTTTTTGAAAAAATCGCTAAAATTTACTAAAAAATTACCTATTTTTGGTAAAAATCGCTAAGGGGTCTACCCTTTTTTCCTTTCTGGACGAGAGGGTCTGCCCTTTTTTCCTTTTCGCTGAGGAGGTCTACCCGTTTTTTGTTGGTCTGGGGGGGTCTGCACCCCCCCATTCCCCCCCCCACGTTATCCTATGGATGTCTAATGCAGCAAACAACAACAGCAACAACAGCAACAACAACATTAGTAACTACAGGCTTACTGTACTGTATTGTACCAAGAGTACATAATAGATAAGAGTAAGAAACTCTTACGCTAGCATGTACAAATCATGTAAGGTATGCTCGGTTCATTAACTGGGACCCCCCCGTAACTTCCGAGGAAGGTCCCACTTTGCACTAATTACACGCTTTCATATAAGCGTGTGTCTGCTCGCTGATTGGCCCGTTACGGCTAAGGTTTATGGTAGTTTATTTGTTATTATTAATTAATTAATTATTACTTTAATTAAGTTAATGCAATTAAAAAACTAATTCGACAACTTTGTAGCATTTTTTCTGCTCTTTCCAATGATATAAAAATTGTTGCACATTACATTCCTTCGAATTTTTGTATTATGAAACAATTTTTATATCATTGGAAAGAGCAGAAAAAATGCTACAAAGTTGTCGAATTAGTTTTTTAATTGCACTAACTTAATTAAAGTTATACTTAATTAATTAAAATAAATAATAAATTAAATACCATAAGCCTTAGGCTAATGGGCCAACCAGCGAACACGCTTAAATGAAAGCGTGTATTTAGTGCAAAGGGGACCCCCCGAAGTTACGGGGAGGGAGTCCCGAGTTAATGAACCGAGCATACCTAGCATGATTTGTACATGCTAGCGTAAGAGTTTCTTACTCTTATCTATTATGTTCTCTTGATTGTACTAATCCAGCAATTAGATGGCGAAACGAATGCATGCTCTTATCAATCAAAATATAGGTGCAACTCGCTCTATTAAGTAAAACCCTACGTAACTACCCTACGGAACTACCCCAATAGAAATAGAAATGGTATTTATTAAAGAACCTACGGATTTAATGAGAACAAAATTCCGGAATTCCGACTCTGTGGGCAAACATGGCCCTGGTGATGAGATTGGTCAACTAGAGAATCAGGGCAAATCGATAACGATCCACACCAGATAGCGAACTTCATCATGAACCTAGGGAAATTAAAGCAAATGCAAGCTTTCTGCAATTTTATGACAGACCAGTATCTGATTTGAGAAAACTTGTGGAATAGCTGTGTTGATATATGACGTGTATAAATCAGCTCATTTTTACGGTAATAAAAAAGGAGATACCAGCCATACAAAAAAATTTCTGGCACATCTGAGGCCATGCGATGCGATACGACACCAGTGTTAGTTTTTAATAACGCCAGCGTTTGAAACTGCGACTCGTGTACAGGGCTACAACAAATGTTTCTGTGCGTGCAGTATTCTACGTATTTGTGCAGAGTGGGTATTCAATATAGTCTGGAAGATTATGAAAAAGATTAATTTGTCATCAGTTACATGTAACTAAAGCACTTAGTCAGTATCAATAAACAAAGAACTGTGTATGCGATGCGTAGTGCAGTATTATTCAAAGGCAAGAACAGTGAAGCAACGTTAACGTAAACTAAAACCATTAATGAGGATTAAGATGGACTATGGCTAAATTCATCGCAAGACGCAAAATGTTTTGTGACAAGCTTTTTGCTTTGAAAAGGTTAGAACAAATGTAGTTTGCATTTTTGACATTACCGCTTGTGTATTCTTGGGAAAATGTTTTTAAAAGAACTGTCCCGAGAAACATTAAATGATCCCAAAATTTGGATATTCGACTACGGCTACACATTTTATTAATTCTGGACGTTGCCTGTTAGATATGTGTGGATACAGGTAACTCAACAACCTACTGACAAATGACAAAGCACATTGGCATTCAATGCGATAGTGGAAAGCACCAGGGGGCCTGGGGGGCGGAGCCCCCAGAAACCGAGAAAAGTTTTGGGAAAAAACGGAAAAATTAGCACTGGAAACATTTAACGTTTAACATTTAACAAAAATGAAAAATAGTGCCCCAGACTCGAGTACCTCAAAAAACGCACATGCAAATTTTGAAAAAGTATGGTTGAAGCATTCATGGGAAATTAGTTTGGAAGATTTAGCTTTAATTGCTTCGGTTTTAGCGTTTGTTGTGCTCGTCAGGATACCTTCAAACAACCATCAGATATCTTTCAGATAGGACAGTCTTTCGAAATCCTATAACCATAATCCCAGAATGGAAGCGCCACCTTAAACATTAATGGTCACTTCAACTTGTACTTTTAACCAATCAAATCAATATAGTTTAGTAATGCTAACTTAAGCACACATTTGAACAAATACTTTTAACCATAGGTTAACACTGGGGGGTCCAAGCCCCCAACCCGAACAAAATCACTGCTGTCGGGGACAAGGGGTAACGAAAAAAGTGGCCAAGGGGTTAGCAAAAATAACCGGAATATATTTGTTTTTACAGAAAAATTTTAAAAAATTTCCGGCTTCGTCGGCATTTTTTACAAAAAAATTATCAATTTTTCGTGAAAATCTGGCAAAATTTTAAATTTTTTCTAAAATTGAGGATTTGGCTGCAAAATTTTAATAAAGAATCGCAGCTTGTAATAAAACTATATTTTTCGATGAATTTTTACAAATTTACTTTTGAGGTGCCTGTCCCCTGAAAATTTTAATTCAAGGCACAAGCCTCTCAGTTTTTTGGGGACAGTTTCCCCAGACCCCCCCCCCCCCCCCCCCCCCCCCCCCCCCCCCCCCCCCCCCCCCCCCCCCCCCCCCCCCCACCTCTATGTTAATGTATGCTTTTAACCAATTAAATCGATATAAATTAGTAATGCTAACTTAAAGTGGTTGTATCCTTTTGTGCAGTGCTTTTGTGGTTTCGTTTTTTTGAAACGCTATAACTTCTCGCACCTGGAGTTGGAAAAGAGCTTTATACATCGTTTTAAAGCTTATAATCTGTACATTCATAGAAAAAAATTCCTAGAAAAAATTTTTCTGGCATACTGACATCTGAATATACCTTAAATAACCCGAACATGGATTTTTCAAAGCTGTAGAATCGGCCAAATTATTTCGTGTCATGATATGAAGCACATATTGCGCTTCGAGGGACTTTTTTGGATTTGGCTCAACTTCAGAAAATCCGTCAAATGCGTGATGACGCGAAATTTCGCAACTTTGTATTCAGTTTTCTCGGCAACTTGAGAAGTTCGTGGTACAAAAACCTAGAAAAGAGAAATGTCCTCCCGCAATAGTGCAAATTTTCTTATCATATAAAAATTACGCTGAATCTATTGGGTAGTTTTTGAGAAATCCATGTTCAAAACGTTTGCCAAAATGGTTTCCTTTTCGGCCAAATCTCTAGCTTAAGCGCAACGAATCCCCCAGCTAATTGGTATTAATAAAGTGGCGCAATTAGACCGCGTATCGATTGAGTATAAATTTAAACAAAAATTGTCCCCACGATTTGGCAGTATTTTTGAAAAGACGTTTTTGACTCCAAAAATGGTCGTTTTTTGACCTTTTCTTTATATACAGACTTAACCACTAGAGATTGCTCAAAAGTTGTTTCAAATGAAAACTTTCGTTTTCATAATTTTCTTTCGGTCCATACTAACCAATCTGATGTATCGACTACCTACTGAGAGTATAATGCCAAAAACCGAAAATTAGGATCATTCCAGTACGTAACTGAACGAAGTACAA
>JASAND010014513.1:0-44010 GCA_030248195.1 Trissonchulus latispiculum
CTCAGAAAAGAGTTTTAAAATGCATCACCCTTTAGATTAAGTAGCCGCGACGGCTTAGTGATTTACTAGTAGAGGTAGTTGCTATTTTTTTAGAAAGGTTTAAGTTATTCTTGAGTGGAATCTATGTATATAAATTATTTAGTAACTGTATTTAAATTTTATCTACGACTAGTTCAAAGTGACTGTTTGTTAGGATTATACTTGTCTGATAATTTCTGTGCTTTGTAACTCTGTCAATGACTGTTGTTCTGTCCAAATTTCTTCTGGTGTGCCGTTTTCGGGAGTCTCTCCCTTTGTTTGTTTCCTTATTAAATGTGGTCTCAGTAGCTGAGCCATTAGGGTGTTTTAGTTAGGTTTGTATTAGAATTGTATAGTCGGTAGGTAGGACTTCGAGTTACTTTCCAAGTCTAGGTAGGCTAATTATTTACTGAGCGTGTATTAAATTTAATTCAAAGTCTCTGTAGTAGTTGCTTCGTTAGATAGACATTTGTCCCTTTAGTCCGTTCCTTTAGCGATTCCTTAGGGTTAGTTAGTTCTTGGCGAGATCTGCCCAGGTCGACTGGAACATAAGTCTCCTCCAGGTTCGTCGTTTCCATACGCGCACAGTTTCCACCCGTAAAGTTTGGTTGCCCCAACGCTTCCAACTTTACATACCCTTGGTCCCCCCTTTAAAAAAATTTTGCGATATTTGGACTCAGCGTGGTCGAAAACATACCCACACCACATTTCAGTTCATTTGGTCGAGTTTTAAGAACTTTGAGTGGTTGGGGGGTAATCTGGAAAAGACCCACCTTTTATACCTATATAATTATAATTGCTACATGAAATTAACAGTTTTCCTTAAAAAAATTTCGTCATTTTTTGCGATTTCTCTCAGCTTGCATTAAAAGCTTTTTAAATTGTAAGTCATCATAAATCAAAGCAATGGATAAATTTATACTGTAAGCTACATTTTTTGATCGATCAGCCGAAGAACTCGCAGGCAAACGAACTGCGTTTCCGTTCCACCTGTTGGAACAGAAGTTGGCCTTAACAAAACCCTTTTCTAACCGACAAACTTTGGTTTTCAGTAATGTTATACGTACCTTAAATTGGTCCCAATTTGTGACGCACCTAGAAAAATCTTGGACATACGTCAGAAAACTGTTTTGAAAAAGTCCTCTTCGACTGCCTGATTTAGGAATATATAATCAAAGAACTGGGTTTTTCTGTGGTTTAGGCAGGAATAAGATCCTTTTGACCAAGATTATGAAAACAAAATCTAATCTTGTTTTTGCTTCCGCTGGCCGTCTCGCCAGTCGATGTGACGTTGGTGACTTCTCTAAAGGAGCGCCTAAGGTAGATTTAATCAGGACCGAAAAAGTCTCCAGGTGCATCTAAGGTGAACCTTCAGGGGGGAATGCAAGAAAGGGAAAAAGTCAGAAATCATTAGGAATGACTTGAAGCTAAGATGGAAAGAAAAGAAAAAGTGAAACATGTAAAGAGATTCAGCAAGTTTATAAGGAGTCAGTGAGAGAAAGGTGGGGGAAGGTGAATAGGTGTGAATCAAATGCTTGAACAAGGCAAAATAATGAAACTGATAAATTTTTCTAGTCCCAGAATGGAAATCCTGCACTCCTGGGATTTCTGTAGAGGTATGGAACAAATTGACTCAAACTCTCCTACTAAAGCTAGAAACAGAACACGCATATACTGTACAGCTGAGTGGTAGAGGATTTAATGCGATAGGGAAAAGGTACAAGGTTCACTCAAGAGATTCAAAATGGTGAATTTCTTTTCAACTTCTCAATTTTTGAATTCGAAAACTTTTTCACGGGCCGGGCCGGGCAGGGCCGCAAAAATCGGCCCGTAAAGGTCTCTAGTTCCTTCCTTGTTGAAGCTTTTATGCAATAAATAGATTTTTCTGGAATAGGTATATAAGCTTGCTCCAACCCTTAACAAACAAAAAAGGAATAGTAAAAGGTTAAAATTTAAATCTACTTAATCCAGCACTTTTAGCATATACTGGGCTACTATCAAGTGCTACTCTTTTTCATTAAAACACAAATATTTTATTAGAATTTATGTGGACGGGAATTCTCCCGTGGTATCCCTCAAAGCTTTATCTTAACTGGCAACACAGATTTGAGGGGACGGAGGACTCTTCTTCAATTTATTAATGTGATTCCGTTGGATTAGTTTTGGTATCCCCTCCTCTCCTTAATTAGATGATAACATTTCACAACTATTTACACTGACCCAGTTCACTTTTCATTATTTCAGATTTAATGATTTCGCCAAAAAGGGGGAATTTGTTTGAAAGCTTTCTGCCTGTCTGAAGCATTGGGAGTAAGACCACATATGCGCATTTTACCAGCTCCATAACATACAACCAAATCTTTGAGCCCCAACACAGGGCTAAAGCGCTGCTTAGCGTTGCTAGCTGCATACTTAGCTTGAACCTTCTTTCAACGACAGTGCTGACGTTGAAAGAAGGTTCGAGCTAAGTATGAAGCTAATCGGCGAGGGCTTTAAACATTTTGAGAAACACTTAACTGGGTTAGGGATGATAAATCAGAATCAACATAAAGATCCAATTCAGGTGGATTAGAATCACAACATTATTCTTCATTCATTTAATGTTAAGATTATGCATGTGACAAATGCTGCAGATATATACTCTTTTCAGCAGTAGGTAAGCATTTTATTACCACATGAAAACATAATTTCAAAACAGCATTTGCAAACTTGAAATAAGGTTCCATTTAGCTGTCTATAAATAATTTGCTACAAATACGTTTAGGTTGTGTATTTCTCATATTATACAGCTTTAAAACTGAGGCAAAATAATGTTTTTGCTGGTTAGTTAGTTATCCCATCTAATCTCAGTTATTAATATTATTGTCTAATCAGTATTATTATTACCTAATTTTAGTATCTCAACAAAATTATTGGCGTATGTTAAGACGAATTTTGAATACGAATTCTGTCCAAATTAAAATCATTAATCAATAATATATATACAAAGTATATTTACCAAATATAATTGGATTAGTTCAGTAAAAATAATTAGTATAAGTAGTATATTAAGGTACAATTCTTCTCTGAGATGCTGTTTATATATGTTGAGGGGCATAAGGAGCGGTATTGTCCAAATAATCACAGACGCAGTAATTACCTTAAAAATCTAAAGTTCATCTCTTATTCGATTAGATTTTATCTGCATTATAATCGTGACTGATTAGTAAAATTTCTTTTCTGATACAAAATTTCCCGAAGAGGCATTTAATTCAATTTGAAGCCATATTTTTCTAATTTCAACAGAGCATGCTCATTAATTTTTACCTGCAAACTTTGTTCTAGATTCCATTGTCTCCATTTAGCAGACGGAACCATGCTGAGCCAAATAAAATTAGGCTAACTTTTCATCAATATAATTGATATTAAATCTTCTAATAAAGGATCGAACTAAATAAATATAGTTTTCTAAAACAGACATGTTTACATGCAATACGATAACTTCATACTAACATTTACATTAATCTTTAAGTTTCTACCGAGTTTTAACTTTCAAGGTTATGTGTAGGCATCTCTGCTTTTCAAACCATAAAGCTTCCACGGTATAAATCTAGTTTTTCGACTCCGGCTCAACCGATCAATTGAACCAATCTTTAGTCCCTAAACTAATAATGCCTATCTTCAACTTCAACTCAAAAATCAGGGATTCACTCGTTTCAAATACGTAATTTTCAAATTTCAGACAAATTTCAAAGTCCAGAAAAGCAGTGAAACAGCAAATCGTACTAAAAGTACATACAGTATTAGTAGTAATTAGCAAACCTTGGCCATTGATGCCTAAAATGGGCTCAAAACTAAGCCAACCTTTCCCTAATAGCGGATGCTGCTTTTGACCAAACCAATTTATTAGCTGGCTTTCGAAGCTCGAATTCTAGGCCGGTCCACTGTAGGCTTGGGCCCGCCAGTCGGTCGGTCAAGAACATTCGCAGTGTACCTAATTCCTGTGTAATTGCTATACAAATATCATTATCAACAAAGATTAAAGGCTTAGACAAATTAACGGATTTATTTGTCGGTAACGCAATAAAGAAAGTCGAAAATGACCTGAAATTTTTGGAAAAAGAAAGAAAGCATCACAGTGTAGTACCAAAAATTGTCTATAACCTCATTATGTAAGTTTTACCCAAAGCATACATTATTATGAATCCGAGAGACAAAAAGTCTAGAAGTGTGTTCAGCATTCCAATTATGTCACATTATTGACACAAATGAGCCTTCAAAACTATTTATGCTCCTGCTAAATCCAGAGTAGCTTATGTAGGAAAACTTCTTGACGAGAGAATTAAGTTCAACTACTGTGTAGAAGGCGCCTTACAGCTGCCATGCTGGGGAAGACATGCACTCTTGTAAAGTATTCCACTCAGCATGGTACGGGCTTGCTCTCAATACAGGTGCTGTAAGCATGCTTTTAACTTTGAGCCCCCCAAGTTTGACACAAATTGCCTCTACAAATCCGCCTACAGCTGGGACAGGGGAAAGGCTTGTGTAGTTTGTCGATGCTAATCCTGGTCTAACTATGGTAACTATATTGGTGTAATTAATTTGGGTTAATAATTAATAATAACTGAAAATTAGATAAAACGAGACTTGAAACCGAAAATGAAAATAGTTTCGCTTTCCGTATGAAACTGACACTGTAAATGCGAATCTTAAACTGAATCTGAAATGAAAATGTAAACTGAATCTGAAATTAAAAATACAGTACATAGCCCGCCTGAATCATCACTACCATTGTGGCGGTTTCTGGATCTGTGAAGATTTCTTTATTTACGGCACAATTTCATTTAAACTGGAAATGCCTAAATTTGTGGATTTAGATGGCACTTGTTAAATGGTCTTAAACCTAAATCAATACAGAGTCAGGTCGAACAAAATAGAACGAGCGACTCAGATGGTTTAGGACAAATTTAATTACCAGAAATAGAATCCTAACCATGGATCTCATGAACTTGTGTAACAATCTAAATCAAATTGTTCTCCACTCACCTCCTAACTTTTCCCAGATAAGCAAGACGTCACTTTGAAGACAACAGATTCGTGCTCAGCGCTCCAGAAAACCCTTCCATGCAAGTTTTCAGCAAAATCGGGGCAAATTTCTTGTTGACTTCATTTGTCCCCATTCCCAACGCGAAATTTTAAATATTTAAAAATTTCAAAATGTTTGAACTCATTAGAGCTCGCTTACAAAATTTTAAAGTTATTGCTCAAAACATCAGATCCATCAGGCTGGGACAAAACGCAAGAGGCCAGAGGAGATCCAAAAGCAGTACTGGTTCCGCCACCCGGTAGCTTATGGCTGAGTGTATGATGCAAATTGCCTCGAAGGACAATCTTTACAAGCTTTACATTACTGCAGCATACCAAGTTGAAAATGTTCGATTGCGGAACTGTTCTGCTTCAGTTACCGTTTTGACTCGTCATTTTAAAAGTTGCAGATTTTAAAGATGCACACAGTCTTAGGCGAAAGCCAACATCCAAAAACCTTATGCATTTGAGTCCATTCAAAATAGAAATTTTTTCCTATTTCTGAATATACACGATTACCTCTTGTTAAGAACTATAGTTCAATTTTAATGGTAGCTTTATTTTAAAACGAGAAAATCTATGAACATTCAAAACGAAGCAAAATGTTTTGACTATCATCCTAACCTAACCTATGGAACAATGCCTTCGTTTTGAAGATAAAATTAGTTTTCCAACGAGAATATTGCACCTTATGTTGTGGTCATGTTAACAGAAAAACAGAGGTTCTGCAAATAACAGCCTGCAAAATCCTGTCAAAATAAAGTAGGTTACATACAACACAAAATTTATTGAAAGTTTCCATAAATCGTGGCTAAGGCGTTGGATTGTAATTCAGAAATAAGATTTCGTAGAACTCCTCTCTGATTCTTAGCTTATCGGGATTGGTCTCAGAAAAAGCTCCTGGGAAATTTTTCCAGGTTCTAAGTTAATTGGAAAGTGATATTCAATTGAAGTTATGAAAATGAACAAAATGCTATGTCAGAGGAAATGTGCAAGCAATCTGTCTTATTTTTTCCGGAAAAACTGAAAAGGTTAATATAGCGCGTTTCGAATTGGCTTTGACTTCGCCTGCTGCATGCATTACGTGAACATGCACATGCAAAACTAGCCAGCTAGAAATGTTAAAATGTTAACTAAAATATTCGGTGAGCGGAAATTTGCATCACATCCGAAGGCTCAGGGTGGGGTCTAAAACCAGGACCACTTTTCAGGACCACTGCCCTGGACCCGGACGAAAGGTCTAAATCAGGACCACTTTCAGGATCACCTCAGGATCAGGACCACCAACGGGACCACAAAAGGCCACTGTTAGCATCACGGACAGGACAGGTGTCTAAAAATCAGAAACTTTTCCACCAAAGTTTATAGTTCAAGTTTAATCAGTTCTTCTTAAATATGTTATTTTTAATACTGCCGAATAAGGTGGTCCTGGTCCTGCTTTTAGACCCCACTATGCTCAGACCCTGCCTTTAGCTTGATGTGGTGACTAAAACTAGAAACGGGATCATCCTCCGTGTTTGTTACAAAAATTGTCTTTCCAGATCCCCCAAGTGCTTCACAGGCTGCAAAACGTGACCGATTAAGTCTTAAAATCCGATTTGGGGTTTATTAATACGCTGATTTCAAAAATAGTTTTAATATTCCAATTTTTTCTAGCAGTTCTACTACACTGATCATTTTGTGAACCAACCTCCTTAAGTGAGCCCATAAGGTTGAGCGACCGGAACAAATGCGTATTTGAAATGGTCTCCCTTGAAAGGGCAGTTAGGATAATGAAAGTTGGTAACAGAACCTTACGGTTTCACTTTAGGAGGTTTGTACAAGAAGAAAAATGATCAGCGCAGTCGAATTAGTGAAAACATTGTTTAAAAATTTTCAAATTAAGCACTGGGGACGGGGGGGGTAATCTGGAAACGTTGTGAACGGTACCTTGAACCCAAACTTTCAAGGGGCCAACGATCAAAATCGTCGCAAAACTAAAACGTGTAGGAGTTTAAACAAAGTGTGCAAAACGAAAGAATCAGCTGTGCACTGGTGAAACAAGAAAAAAAGTTTGTTGGGCAGTTAGGCAGTAACTTCGCATAACAACAAGCGTCAAGTCATAACATTTTCCCCATAGCGGAACGTTCGAATTCGGCAGTCAAATATTCGCGTAAGCTTAGAATTAAACTGAACGTGAATGCTGCCTTTCACTCCGGGCTAACGCATTTGATAACAGCAAATTCTATTAGACATGGTTGCCCTTAAAAGGGCAGTTGGGATAAGAGTTGAGTTGATGCGCTTCAAAGCGTCTTCAGTCTGCCAGTCTACTTGGAGCTGGTGTACTTGGTGACGGCCTTCGTTCCCTCCGAGACGGCGTGCTTGGCCAGTTCTCCGGGGAGGAGGAGACGGACGGCGGTCTGGACTTCCCGAGAGCTGATCGTGGATCGCTTGTTGTAGTGAGCCAGTTTGGAGGCCTCCGCCGCGATCCGCTCGAAGATGTCGTTCACAAACGAGTTCATGATCGACATCGCCTTACCGGAAATTCCGGTATCCGGATGGACCTGCTTCAGCACCTTGAACACGTAGGATTTATACGATTCCTTGGATTTTCGTCGGCGCTTCTTGTCACCGGAACGGCCGGATTTAAGCTTCCCGGCGGATTTCTTGCCGGATTTAGCAGAAACCTTTGGAGGCATAACGTATAATCAATGAATGAATGTACAGAAAACGCTTGAATGAAGTGATGTTTTGACACTTGGCGAAAAATTCTTGCGGGGGGCCTAGCAAGGAAGCTTCAGCCAATCAACGCGAGGCAGCCATTTGAATTGGCCAATCATGTAGCACTGAGCTGCTTTGACTAGCAGTACAGCGACATGGCGTTTGTCAGAAAATTGCTGAATAAATACATACTTTTAAATAACAGGTTTTGATTTTTGAGAGTAAATTCTTTTAGGAATAGCCCAATTTCCTCGAACACAAGATTGGTAGTCAAGAATTTTAAATTTATGATTTCACGATTTTGTTTCTGAAAGATTTTTTGTCAAAACAAAACGTAAAAGTAAGAACTGGACGCGATCCTTTAATGTTAACATATATGAAATCAGACCTTTTGATCTTGAGTTGAGACCTGCGTTCTTGTTGCTCAATTAAGATGCTGATTTTGTTCCCACTTTTATACCACAATTCCTGTTACGGAAATAGACCTCCATTTCTGTTACTTGATCGCCTTTCCAATTCCATTCATTAAGACGGTTTTCTGGGATCCCCGACTACACCGACAGGCTACCCCTACAATTTCGGCTGAAATGGGAACAAATTGCTAAACAACATTTTACAAACTTGTCATTAAAATGAGAATTTCCAACTATTTTTATGGAATATTTGGAAACTGAATTTTTTCTTAGCTTTTTGTAATCTTTCTCCCTTGGAATCTATCCCTTTCGGCCCTCCCCCGTTCTTCATAAATACCATGCATGTTCGCTCTTTCCTTTTTTAGGTCCCCACCTCTTGCTTCACTTTCACTTATCCCGAGATTATGATAAAATCCTAGATCTGAATCTGGAGTTGTTTCTGTATTCGAAAACGCGACCACAATTTTTAATGTACCTCAGGCCCTAGACTAGGAAATTGAGGGCTAAAAACTAGCTTCCCACCGCATTTAAGCAGGATTCTGGCTTTATTTAGTCAATTGGAAGTCTGCCGATTTCCTCCTTTCGTTGGGGATCAACCCTTTTAGGTCGGTGGGGTCTAAAACCAGGACCCACCACCCTCAGGACCACCCTCCAGAACCAACACCAACATTAGCCTTAACAACATAAAGAAATATCAAAAACCTTTTGGTTGCAGTTGCCCAAGCTTTCTCCAAAACGTCTACTCTTGGTCCTGGTACTGCAGATGGCCCTGATGGTGGTCCTTAAGATTATTCTCATTTTAGACCTTTGGTCCTGGTCCTCGTTTTAATCCCCACCGATAATCCAGATTCTCTCAGAATACTGTGTGTTCATTCCTTCTTGTAAATCCATTCATGCTCCTATTCGGTATTCCAGGTTATTCCTGTTCTTGGTTTTAGACCTGTCCCTGAAAAGGTCGAATCTGAGTTTAGTCCAATACTGATGAAGATGTTTAGGGATCCTGAAATTTGAAGTCAGACATCCAATCTAGAACACAGGATCTAACCCGAGACCTCGTCCTGAAGTTAGCTCAGGACCACAGCTCATAGCAGCATAACTCAGAAAATATCTCAAAACGCAATTTAGGCTTGGGCCACATTTTTAGGCAGTTGCCCAGATAGCTCATTGGTTCTAGTAGCGTCGCTGAACTAATATATACACCCCAACACGTATAGTTTGTTAGATGAGAATTTTCAGCACATTTTGAAACTACTCGTTGCGAAAACAACAGTTCTATCACATGTGGTTGCCCTTAAAAGGGCAGTTGGGATAAGTAATGAGTTCAGCTGCTTCAAAGCAGGATCAGATGCTGTTTAACCTCCGAAACCGTAGAGGGTTCTTCCCTGACGTTTCAGAGCATAGACGACGTCCATGGCTGTGACCGTCTTCCGCTTGGCGTGTTCACAGTAGGTGACCGCATCCCGAATCACGTTTTCCAGGAACAACTTCAAGACGCCTCGCACCTCTTCGTAGATCAGGCCAGAGATACGCTTGACTCCGCCTCGGCGAGCAAGACGACGAATAGCGGGCTTCGTAATACCCTGGATGTTATCACGCAGCACTTTACGATGACGCTTGGCGCCACCTTTGCCGAGTCCTTTACCACCTTTACCACGTCCTGACATGATGAAGATACAACCGTTTGAAGCAAAGCGAATGCTCTCTGTTGCGCAACTTCCGCTCTTGACATGCTTAACAGCACACACAATTCTTATCCCAACTGGTTACCCTGCATTCGCATTTCGTTCGAAGCCGCAGCTCTAAGTCGAAATTACGCAACTGATTAGACAAAGCCAAACCAGTTTTCAAATCCACTATTTGCGCGCACATTATTGAATTTTTCCTATGGTTATGTGATGAAGTTCTTTCATAAAATATGTGACTAGCCACAACGCTTTTCATGTGTTTATTAACATGTGTTTTAAGCAGAAACCGGCATGGCTGAAAATAATTTGGGATTTGAACCCGCAACTTGTTGTTGTTGTTGTTGTAAATGCCGGGCTGAGGGGTCCTCGACCAATCGGCCATATATGAGTTCAGATCCGTATCCACAAGTCCTGGGGCAGTTTGATAAAACTTTGTTGAGTTGCCGAGTCGAGTTGCTGATCTACGCTGGAAATGTCGATGACTTGTCAGGTTACCGGACAACTGCCCCACTGGACAACTGCCCCACGGGACAACTGCCCCACTGGATAACTGCCCCACGGGACAACTGCCCCACTGGACAACTTCCCCACTGGACAACTTCTCCACTGGACAACTGCCCCACTGGACAACTGCCCCACGGGACAACTGCCCCACTGGACAACTTCCCCACTGGACAACTGCCCCACGGGACAACTGCCCCACTGGACAACTGCCCCACGGGACAACTGCCCCACTGGATAACTGCCCCACGGGACAACTGCCCCACTGGACAACTTCCCCACTGGACAACTGCCCCACGGGACAACTGCCCCACTGCATAACTGCCCCACGGGACAACTGCCCCACTGGACAACTTCCCCACTGGACAACTGCCCCACTGGACAACTGCCCCACTGGACAACTTCCCCACTGGACAACTTCCCCACTGGACAACTGCCCCACTGGACAACTTCCCCACTGGACAACTTCCCCACTGGACAACTGCCCCACTGGATAACTGCCCCACTGGACAACTGCCCCACTGGACAACTTCCCCACTGGACAACTGCCCCACGGGACAACTGCCCCACTGGACAACTGCCCCACGGGACAACTGCCCCACTGGATAACTGCCCCACGGGACAACTGCCCCACTGGACAACTTCCCCACTGGACAACTGCCCCACGGGACAACTGCCCCACTGCATAACTGCCCCACGGGACAACTGCCCCACTGGACAACTTCCCCACTGGACAAATGCCCCACTGGATAACTGCCCCACTGGACAACTGCCCCACTGGACAACTGCCCCACTGGACAACTGCCCCACGGGACAACTGCCCCACTGGATAACTGCCCCACGGGACAACTGCCCCATTGGACAACTGCCCCACTGGACAACTGCCCCACTGGACAACTGCCCCACTGGACAACTGCCCCACTGGACAACTTCCCCACTGGACAACTGCCCCACTGGACAACTTCCCCACTGGACAACTTCCCCACTGGACAACTGCCCCACTGGATAACTGCCCCACTGGACAACTGCCCCACTGGACAACTGCCCCATTGGACAACTTCCCCACTGGACAACTTCCCCACTAGACAACTGGACAATTTAATTGATGGTGCAGTTTTACTGCCCCACTGGACAACTGCCCCACGGGACAACTGCCCCACTGGACAACTGCCCCATTGGACAACTGCCCCACGGGACAACTGCCCCACTGGACAACTGCCCCACTGGACAACTGCCCCACTGGACAACTGCCCCACTGGACAACTTGCCCACTGGACAACTGCCCCACTGGACAACTTCCCCACTGGACAACTTCCCCACTGGACAACTGCCCCACTGGACAACTTCCCCACTAGACAACTGGACAATTTAATTGATGGTGCAGTTTAAAGCCACTGTATCAAATGTGAACATCGCGTGCAGAAAGTGAACCACTCAAGTAAAATCAAAATAAATATTTCAAGGTGGTAAGAAATTTTTATGTAGTCATATTCTACGGAATTAGACTAAATATAGGTTTTTTCTAATTTTTCAAATCGTTGATTTTTAAGTTCACAGCCGCACTTTGGGGGCCGGTGCAGATAGTGCACAATCACTATAAGAGTGTGCCACTACGCACACTCTATGTTATCAGAGCAAAAACTATGCTCTGCTCGCTAACGACCCACCCCCCCCTCCCGCAAATCAGACCCATCACTTCAAAGAATTTTGTGCGCTATGTTTGTGTTCTAAAGCTCGAAGCAGGCACAAAATTCGCGCACGCACTGCTTGTGTTTTCGAGCTTAAGCACACAAACATAGAGCGAGTGAGCGTACCCCCGTTTCGACTAGGTACTGATTTGCGCGGGGGGGGGGGTCACTAGGGTCTGATTTGCGGGGGGGGGGGGGGGGGGGTGGGCCGTTAGCGTGCAGAAAATGTACACGTGAATCTGAAAATAAAACACTGTGGGGCAGTTGTCCAGTGGGGCAGTTTGCACGTGGGGCAGTTGTCCAGTGGGGCAAATGTCCAGTGGGGAAGTTGTCCAGTGGGGCAATTGTCCCGTGGGGCAGTTGCCCAGTGGGGCAAGTGACCGTGGGGCAGTAGTCAGTGGGGCAGTTGTCAGTGGGGCAAATGTCCTAGATCCCTACTACTAGATGCCGAAGTGCCCTCATATAGCTTTTCAGCTGACGAGCCTGGAAAGAACAACAACAACAACAACAACAAAAGCAACTTGTAATACTGAAACGCGAGTACTATTGAAAAATATCTGCTAGTTTTCGAGTTGAGTTCTCTGGGGTCCTCCTGGCTTTTCTCAACTGAAATTTGTATATATGCTACATCCAATATCCACAATATGACTATCAATCGAAAGCTGACGACAAGAAGAACAAGTTCGTCCTGGATCTAAGTCCAGGCAACGCACACACTTTTCGGTAAACCCGGACTCCAGGACCCTCAGAACTTCCAGCAAACACTTAAAACTATACAGTGGAAGATCAAATCTCTTGGAAAAATTAAGAACCTCCAAGAACCCCCCTGAAAATAAAAGCTCCAAGAAAAACAAGTGGTAGATCAGAGCGCATCAAAAAGTGACTTTTATCTTGACATAGGCCCTGTCATATTTCGACCGTCGAACTATTTTATATTGTCCTACAAGTTACACCGACCGGAAATTAAACTACAGTGACGGCTGTTTAGTTCTCAATACCAAAGAAATTATGTACTGCGAGTAAATGGCTACACGACGACTCGCGGGCTCGACAATTTTAACGAAACTGCCCCCAGCACAGGTCTTCACATTCATCAGACCCTGTATCCAAGACAGGATAGAATAGGTGGACTGACCAGCTCGGTAGCATAATTTAAAAACAGGGGATTAAGGAAAATGACGACATGACGAATGCCATGCTCCCGGAGAAGGCAGAACCCGCAACTTCTCGCTTAACGTAAAAGCTTAGATGACAGCAAAAGTTGTCCTTTTGAGACTTCCCAGACAACCGGGAACCAGAGTCAGTCATTAGTTCCTGAATCTTGACTCTTTTGCAAAAAATTGCCAGTTCCGTTATCACATTTTACTCAATTTGTCCAGTTTTGAAAATTGTGAGCAGTGAGGGGTTTAAATTCTTGCTTTCTTCTGTTATACTCGATTACAGCATTCCAAAGGTATTGAGCTGTCTGACGCCTGCAGTAACCCGGTTGATAAAATGAACCAACTTTCTTTGGTGGGAACTATAAGCAGGATAAGGACTAGGACCAGCAACCTGGCTGGACCACTTGCTGAACCACCAAATCGGCAGGTCAGAAAACCTGCCCCTACCACTACCAAATTTGAAGTCATATCCGAAAATCCGAAAACTGTCATATGCAACTTTTTAGCAAAATTTTCAGTTTCCCCTGGTTTGGTTCCTCTTCCGAACTATAAACACTAATCAAAAATTTTCCCGATATTTGAACTCAGCGTGGCCGAAAACGCGCCCATACCAAATTTTAGCTCGGTTGGTCACATTTTTAAACTTTTAGCAGTGAGGTTGGGTAACGATGCAAACATCCAGCCACATTGGTTTGGATGTCTTTCGCAGAAGTCAGAACTGAACTAAGGTTTGCTAACACGGCACAGTATCCATAGAATAAGGTGAAATCAAATACTAGTTTTGTTACTTGAAAAACATGAGGTGTCTCCCTAAGATCCGCCTTGTACATAGATTACCGATTACAGCTTGATTTATAATTTTTTGATCTTGATTTGTTACGTTTTTAAATTATATATCAAACCACCACCGGGGGCTTGGAACCACCTCCGTGGGAAATCCGATGGACACGGACCCCATCAAATGGAGATCCCCACAGGTGCCCCCTGGCATCCGTCTGGTCAACGGCGCAAATGGGTTCCAAACTCCCGGGAGCACGACTGTGTTGGGTTAACACTGAAGCATCTGGAGTCCTCAAATTATGCTACCGAGCGGTTGGGTCCAATCCCCCACATCACTTCCATCCCGGATTCTCCGATGTGTGGACCTGACTATGCAAAGACGTGTGCTGGGCCAGTAGATGCCGAAGTGCCCTCTTGTAGCTTTTCTAAGCTGATGGAGCCCGCAAATGAACAACAAATCAAATACTGAGTAGTACGGAACGTTTTCAGCGACAGTGGGCCGTTCGGTCTGTAGAAATTGGCGGGCCCCGGCCAGTAAGACCACGTCGGCCCGCGGGCCTACCCTCCCCACAAAATTTTCTCATTTTCCAAAAGTAGTAATGTGGTGCCTATAACAGCTGTTGGAAATTTGATATATAATTTAAAAACGTAACAAATCAAGATCAAAAAATTATAAATCAAGCTGTAATCGGTAATCTATGTACAAGGCGGATCTTAGGGAGACACCTCATGTTTTTCAAGTAACAAAACTAGCCCAAATATATAAGCCAAAATTTAGGATGAATATATTCATAGCACAGAACAGAACTATAAAAACTGAATGGAAAGACTTGACTTCGTGTACTGTTCTGTAGAACCACTTATGCAACTTTTCAACATACTTTGAATTTTGGCTCCCTTTGAGATTCGAAAAATGGAGTTTCTCGGAATCAAGTTTTGCGACATTTGAACTCTGCGTTGACGATAACATATTCATACCAAATTTTAGCTCATTTGGTCAAGTTTTGCGTATACTTGCACGTAGGGTTGTCTCACTAAGAAATTTTTCGATAGGTATCAAGAAAAGTTATGGTCAGTTTTTAATTGTGTTACCTTTTGTTAGCTTGTCGTCAAAGAAAGTAAAGTTACCAACATTAAATTGCGAAAAAGAATGTACAAGGCAATAAATAGTGATGTTTCAGTCACTGAAACTGAAATTAGGTTTTAGTTTGTACAGGTTTCAGTTTCAGTCACTGAAACTAAAACTGAAACTATTTTGGGAAGACATCTGAAACTGAAACTAACGTAGTTTGTCTTTTCTTGAAACTTGAACTTTTGATGGTTTTGAGCTTCGATTTTGTTAATATTGCTGCAGGGGAGGAAGAATAACAATTAAATTGTGCTTTATGGTAATTCGGAAGGCTTAAAACCGTTCTTTTTATAGCGAACTGAAACGGAAATTAAACTCCGACTGAAACTGAAATTATTTCACCTTACCGACTGAAACTGCAACTATTTTGGTCCGCCGACTGGGCCCATGTGAAGATGAAAGTTAGAATCCCCAGAACCCATATCAGAAAATAGGAGGTTGCCAATTTTTCATGCGTTTGTATCCAGCACTCGGTGACTACTTTGCGGTTGCGGATCTTTTCAATCTGACGCTTTACTTCATGTGATAATGTGTATATTTGTATCTCAGCAATTAAGTCTGTGGCATTGTATAACTCGGATGTCTGGGGGAGTGGGTCCTCTTGGCTTCTCTCAAAAATACAGAGTGAAAAAATTTGTGTGAATAACATCCAATGTCCACAATATGTGCATCAATCGGATGTTGACGACAAGAAGATGGCAAGTTCAGACAACGCACACGCTTTTAAAAATCCTCGGACTCCAGAAACCTGAGAACCTCCAGCAACAGTTAAATTTAAGACCTCCAAGAACCCCAATCAAAATTTTGAAACTAAATGTGTAGTTACAGACCAAAATCTCATCAAAAAGTTAAGAACCACACCTGGGCAATCGCGGGGTGGCTACCCCAGGCATCGCGAGAACGCACCAGATTTTAGGCAAAAATTACTTACCGGATTAAAAAAATCATGCCTAAAATGGGCAATTTTTACGCACAGGATTCCAATTTCATGGAGTTTTCCGAAAATGCACCAAACTTCCATCCCCCTCTGCGAAACACACTGAACAGATATGTTAACAACCTCCATCAAAAAGTGAAACTACGCATTAGTTATGGATCAAATTTCTACAAAAAATTAGTAACCTCTAGAACCTTCATGAAAATAAAAGCTCCAAGAAAAGCAATTAGTAAATCAGAACGCATCATAGTGACTCTTATCTTGGCATGGGACGCCGACGGAAACAAGTTATTTCTAATCGCCGACTAAACTGAAATTGGCTATGGAAACAATACTACAATCATGGATTAAACCCGTGTTTACACTAAGCAATCTTGTGACTACAATTTTGTCAAACTTTACAACGAACTGGAAATGAAAGCACCACGTTTCGACCTAATCTAACCTTATCTAAATCTGACTACCCAACTACGACAAACGTAACTTTATTGACAAAATCTTAATTTTATGCACAGAAATACCTAACAAACACGTCATCACGATAATGAGTCAAATATTCAAAATTCATCAGCTCAATTAATAATACATACTAGAAGAGTGATATTTTCTACACAACGTCTCCTATATCGCAAAATACGTACATGATTGAACCAACAACTAAGCACGAAGCAAAATCTTAAAATTGAAGAAAATACCAAGCCATCCCCACGCCGCCAACTTTTGAATTCTGATAAAAAAGATTTCTAAACGATAAAAGGAAACATAACAACAGCTCATCTAACAGTCGAGTTGCTTTCTTCGTACATGTGAACCCAAGACAACCGTACACCCAAGACATTATATACAAAAACAAGCAAAATAGAAATCTTGTGTGAAATAACCCTTTTCCTCATTGGAAGCCGCAAAAGTGGCATCAAACGAACTGAAATTTTGTTGGGAGAGGTTTCGTGAACTACACTGACTTCGCAAACAAAAGCAAAATTCTATCAGGGAAATAAAATTTATATAGATTTTTAAAGTGGGATCAAAAACAAACACAAACGCATTGTCCCTATTTTGCTGAACATTTGTATACAGTGTTTTCAAGGACGCGGAACAAAATTGGTCTTTTCTAGTTTGAGTCTTATAAGTTTACTCATTATAAAGATTGCGAAACCAAACCAAACCCAAGGCCGGAACCATTATTACTTACAATATGTAACTATATATACCATTTGTTATCGTACTAACTTAGATTACGATTTCAATAGACAAAGTGCCTTAACAAAAAAGCTAAATTGAAAATTTTAAGAAACACTTATCTGTATTTCCTAAACTTCCAAAAACTATACAGGGACACGTACCAAAAATATAAACAAGACGGTAACCGATAAACATTGAAAAAGTAACATCAAAAAATATAGAAATCTATGATACAATAAATACAACAATATATATGATACAAAATAAAGAATGGTATGTATTAGTTTTCAGTGACAAAGGTATATATTAAAATACAAAGGAAAAAGCAGTTTATATATTGTTTACCATGTGTTTAAAATTTCGTTACAAATCCGACAGTAAATCGAGGAACAAAATAATCATGATCCGCTACAAGCGCAGGAGAAAAACACATTATTGTTTATTCAAAGTGTTAAAAATAGGTCAATTGCTGCCAAGCAATTTGAAAAATAATTCAAAATTTAACGCTGCAAAACTGAAATTCGAGAGCTGACACCAGAGTTACCATAGCTGGTAGGAAACTCCTTTACAGTTCCTTTATAGTTCTTGTTGGACAATACTACACCAGAAAATTACAAGACAGTACTAACGTAGTACATTGCAAATCATTACGTATACTTGACTTATGAATGCAAACATTGTTGTAATAGAATTTCAACTATACACCGCTGCATCCCTGAGTGTACACAAAAAGAGGTAGAGAGATACATACATTCAAGAACGAACGTCACATATATTAATAGGGACTTACGTACGTACACATTACACAACTACAATGAAGGCGGGCCGCAACGCCCCCACAAAATTAGGAAATAGCAGAAAAGCGTATCTAGGTATATACTTGAAAAAATGCTTGTCGTCCAGAAGTACATAAATTAACTGAATGAAAATTTTGCACAAATTCTAACAGTTTATTAACTATATAATAAAAGAAAACTCTTCAATCAGAATCGTCAAAGCTCTAACAAAATCCGAAGTTTGAGAAAAAAACATTTTTGAATACGTACAATATTTGAAAATTCGAATTATCAGCAGACACAGTGAAGATGTATACATGTATAGTATCGGTCCTAACAATTCCGTATCAGCTACAAGTTATGCACAAATCTACAAAATATAACATTAAACCAAAACACATTTATTTACGTACTTACTACGTAAACAATTGTATACATACCCGTAACAGAAGAAAACGAACTGTTCCAATTTACCCTTGCAAAGTTTTACGAAACTTATCATAGAAGTGTGATATATATATAAATCTGACGACTGCTTAACCCTTTTCCGAAAGATTTTCTGCAGTATATATATATATATATACACAGTGTGCGCAATGACGCGAATTTACATTTTTGGCTGCCAACTTTACTGAGAGCACGTAAAGACAGGACCACACCATTCGATAGTAAATTTTCATTCATATTTGAAGGGTCTCTGACGCATCGAGAAAAGTTAGAAGCCGTCAAAGTAGGAATTTCCAACAGAACTGTTGCGAAATCTCAGCCAATTTCTAAACCAATTCCAAAAATCTGGGAAGCCATTCCGCTTTCACGAAACCACCGGATTTCACCAACCCGCACTTACTACAAGACTCAGCATATGCATATAACTTATTTAATACAAATACTGCCAAAACTTTTCCCTAGAGTCCATTTTTGCATTAAGAGAAATAATAAATAAATACCTACCGTATTATGCCAAACAGTGGCCCATGGGCGTTTTTACGGAATCGACAATTTTGGATTTGATTTTTGTAATCCAAAAAAGCGCCCAACCCCCAAAAAAACGCCCATGGGCTATTTTTTGGAAAGTCTTATAATTGCTGCTTAGCCAATTTTCGATAAACTCGATAAATTTTTGCGGATGACAGAGTGCTCGGGAAGTGTTAGTTGCTTACATGTCTATCCAAAGAACATACAGCTGATTTTCTAAGCCTCGAAATAACTTAATCAGGCACAGCTTTATTCACGAACTTTTAGTTTTCCACGCATGCAAGTTAGCATTGAGAAATCCAAAAAAGCGCCCACCCCCCGAAAAAACGCCCATGGGCGATTATATTGGGTGGGCCACTGTTTGGCATAATACGGTAGTACACATTTGCAAATTTTTTGAAAATTTAGGGTAAAATTGGTAAAGAATGGCAATTTTTGGGGTTATGGAGGGAAGGTCGGAGTTTATGGGGGGGGGGCTCCTCGAATGAGGGGGGCAGTAGAAGTAAGCCAGCATTTTAACAAAGAATCAAAGTTTTCCAGAAAGAAAAATGAAAGGAAAAGCAATAAACTTTCTATTAACTTCAACATTTCACAAAATCAAACTAAACATAAGCATGCACAACAGAACACACGTACACACTTAACTACGTAGTAAAAAAGTATGGCAGAATATAATACGTGAAAAACAATTTATAATGGATGGATCATGGTCATACATTATTCAGCTAATAAATTACTGGTTACGCCTAAAGCACTTCACTTGATGGCAACAGCATTTTCATAAACTTTTCAATTCTTTTAAATAAATTCGTCTACGAGGAATTCCTCTCCTCAAAATATAAGACAGCAAAACTACGTATAATACATTTTACAATCACTGCACCGGTAACTATACGTATATGTACAACAAAATCACCGGAACAAAATGGAACACGCTCACGCAATGAACTTAGATTCATTTTAATTTAAAATGGATAGAAATAACCCAAGTGTTTTTTGCAAAACCCTCGCTTTTCCCATTTAATAATGTACACTTAAATTATAATGAAAGTCTTTGAAAACATTCAGCAGAAACGCAGAGGCAGGACTTTACAAAATTCATAAAAAATGGCAATCCTATCTCAAAACAAAGTTTTCTAAAAAGAAATTTTCAGAACGCTAGCTGAAAAAAAGATACACGTAGGTACACATTTCACACTACAATGCAACGAACAAAGGAGGGGTTCCATATGCGAGGTAGATTTGTCTTCTCATCAATTCAGCACGACACATCAGCAGTAAAATCCCAAGTGTAATGAACCTGGGTGAGGGGGAGAGGAGGACGGAATGTCGTGTACGAATATGCCGCCAGGAAGCGGAAAAACAGATAAGCAGACCCACGTTTCGATAGTGGGCCGGAAAGATCAGTCTTTCACTTTCATCCCCACTTTCACAAAAAATAATCGCAACAATGTAATCAAGTTCTGATCACCAGACTACCATTACCATAGTATCGCTTTGTCTTAGCCACAGAACTAGGGGTGGATGACGTTGGTTCCGTTGCGCTCCCGCAGGTAGACCCCCGGCTAGCGGGAGAGGAGGAGGGTACAGTTGGTCGCCCAGAAAGGGAGGGACCGTATATCTGGCCATTGTTTTTGGGAGGGACCATATCAACAATATCCTCATCTTCACTGGCCGTTGTGGCACAGGATGACGAATGGGGAGTCAGGGGGGCCGCCACATCAAATCCGATCCCAGAATCGGTGAGAAAGGATCCCACGCCACAGCGCTGCACCGGGAGATTACTGCCACCGGAATAATGCCCCAGACCTCCGCTCAAACTGCCTGGAGCCGGTCTGTCCCCGGACAAATCCCGAGGACTGTCCGGATCCAGATGTTCAGAGTTTCTACTTCCGCCGTCGACTGGCGGTCCAAAGACAGCATTTTCCGGAAAATTCCGGAAATCTGATTCAGCTGAAATCCGACCCCGCCGCTCATCATCACAGTTCCGAGTTTTGTCCTGGACGTGATTCAGAGACGCATCGTCGCTAGAGTCGTCGTCACCAGACGGTTCTTCCGCATTTTCATCCATAAACGCCAAATGAGGTAGCGAGAGATGAGGTACGCCTGAGGTTAGCAGCTGGCGTGAGCTAGATGTAAATGAGGTTTGCTGAGGGCTGGCTGACGGGGGAGACCCCTGAAATTGTTCGGGGGGCAGGAGGGGCTCCCTGGAATTTAGAGGGGGACTGTGAAAGTCATGAGGTTCTTCGAAGGAATTTTTCGGTCGTCTCGGATTGCCTGTCGCACCAGAATCCGGGCTAACAACAGCTATACAGAGGGGAGTTTCCAAAGAAGAATATGCCTAAAACAAAGGCAGCACTGTCGTCAATCAAAGAGCAGAAAAAAATCAGAAACAAATTGTAGAAACAAAAAACCACTAGCAAATAATTCGACATAAGAAATTTTGATTTTTTATAGCAACCGTATAATGATACACAAAAATCCCAGGAAAAATTTCTACTTCACCGCAAAAACTAAATAAAAACTGACAGCATAGTTAAATTTCAATTAGAGACTCAAGAGTTAAAACACTAAAGATGCTAACCGTAGAACCATTTATTGCGAAACGATTTATGCTGCAAAACATTACTTTTCTGCCAAGTAAGCACGACTGACTTAATTAAAATATGAAGCACTACGACATTAATAAAGTGAAGCCCTTCTGAAATATTCTTACTAATCGCAAGACTGACCTGAGATGCAGATTTTGAGGTACTATTATGAGGATGAGGTTTTGAGATGATAAAATTTCTACCGCAAGGTCGCCATGATCCACCATCACCGCCCTGCAAAAAGTCCATTAAATAATGAAAAAATTACATTTTCCATCCCTTTATCATTTATAACAGGACCATATCATAAAAATTCACTCAAATAACAGGGCCAGCATTGATTTTAGTAGTGTAAAAGATCCACTTAAAATTAAGCAATAAAACTCTAAAAAATTTAAAAATAAACCTTCGTATCGGCAGATCTATTTTCTATCAGGAAACTGGCCGGATTCTGTGGCGTCTGAATTCCGTCCGGAAGGAGCGTCTGAAGCTCATGCTCCTCAGAGACTGAGTTGAGAGGGGCCGTATAATAACTGCCTTCGTTTGTGGCCAAGGAAGCAGCAGGGGGGCCGTACCCATTGGGCAGTCCACCGTTACTGCTTTTAGAAGGGACCGTGTATTTTCGACGACCCCCAGAAACTCCAGACATCCCTCGAGTTCCCGTACTCCAAATCAAATGGGCGCCCCCAGCACCTTCACCGAAGCCCAAACACTCACCGCAGCAATGAGGGCATAGTCTGAAACGGACACGGGAATTTTATATCAAATTTACATCACTTAAATTAAACGATTACACTAAAAGTTGATGCAATCAAAATTCGACCATCAATCAATTCATAGTATTTAAATTTTAATGCAAAATCCGAGAATTCAAAAACCAATGAATTAATTAGAAAACTCAATGTTCTTCACACATAACCCCGGCAATTATATATTATAGTAAAATTAGGTTACGCACCAACTTTTTATTTTCCTTTTCCGGGATTTATTTTCTGGGAATATAATGTGGCCACTCGGCACTCACCTATTTCTAAGGACCAAAAATATGATACAAATTATGATACAGGATAGGGCAATACAGACTCCGATCAAAATTCCTTCCTTATACGATTTGACCTCCACAATTCGAGTAGTGGAAATTGTCTCATCTGCGAAAAGAAAACGGACTGTAATCGTCGGTTTGCAAAGCAACAATTGGAATAAAAATCAGCAACAAAAATTAAAAACACAGATCATTCTTAAAACATAGGTAAGTCATTTCAGGAACGTATCGGTTGGACAGATCTCCAAATTTAGAAAGAAAAATTTATTGCACCAAAATTTGAGGGAGGGAAGCGAAATTTGAGGGAGGAGGACTGCTACAAGGAATTGTGTTTGCTCTTGTTTTTCAACAGACAAGTTGTAAAAAATTACAAAGCTACGTAACAAATTAATATACCATCTCCAGCTGGCAAAGCCTCGTCAGGTACCCTGGTTGATCCCAATAAATAGGGGGTTATAGGAAGTCCAGGCTTTCCAGGAACCGAACCGTCCGAGCTGTCCTCAACGTCTGGCGGAGAAGAGGAAGAGAAAGTCAACAATTTGGGAGGTTTGGGGTCCGAATTGACCAGGAGGGGTCCCCGAACGGACACTATGGCACTGGGCTCCCCTCGTCCGCGATCGCTGAGCGCTTCGACCATGAAATAGTACTGACTGACATTGTCCAAGTCCATAATGTCGGCCTCTGTTAGACTAGCTAAAATGATTAACTAGAAGTAGTTGAGTTAAACGTACACAGAATTAGAATAATACCAACTACCAACAAAACGTTCCTGACATGTATCCAAATAAAAATTTTGTAAACTCAAAAACCGCACTGAAAAACAGGCTCTAATCCATGAAATCGGGACTTATTCAGTCAGCTGCAGTAAAGTATATGTCGAAGCCTAGTAGTCAAATTGGCCATTTAGATGGCTAAACATTTTAGCCATTTAGTCAAATGGCTAGCCCAGTTGTAAAAGACAGCGTGTTTGACTACTTGGCCAAAGACTTGCTATATTTTAGCCATTTAATAAAACTGCCACAATGTTTTAGCCATTTAGTATGGCTAGCAGCTCATAGCCCAGCTGTAAAAGGACAGTTTACAGCTAGTGAAGTAATTTATGATTCTGTCGATTTTATTTTTTCAGATATATATCTGCAGCAAACTTATTTGCATATCGGGTATCTATTTGCAGCAAACTTTGAAAAAATGCAAATTTTGTGATTTTTGTCAATATTCTTTGGTTTGGATGTTTCAGTTTCATTTATCCCGAACAAAAAGCCCAAACTCAAAAACGTTAAAAGTAGGCATTTTTCAAATTGCCCACACATTCCTTGCTGAAAACTGGAAACAAAGCGAAGCTACCTGTATTTTAAGTATATTTCAAGTCTAAGAAAGTGAAGTAGATCGTAAAGGATGATCATCATTAAATAGCTGTAAACTGTCATTTTACAACTGGGCTATGAGCTGCTAGCCATTTAACTCTGGCTTTTTCTTACAGGGGGTGGGTGGGCCCCCCCCCCCCAGAAATTCGCCCCCCAGACTTGAGTCGCCCCCCAGACTTGAGTCGCCCCCCCAGGATTCGGGCCTCCCCCCCCCCGAACTCTAAAATGTCCGGAAAAATAGGGTTTTGAGGGTAAAGTTTGAAAAATTCCGGCTTCGCCGGATTTTTACCCATTTTTAAGCATTTTTTAGCTATTTTAAACCTAAATTTAAGTTAAAAATAGTTAATATTTTAGCTCAGCAGCAAAAAATAAGCTATTTTTAGGCATTTTTTGAAAAATTTTTCTCCCCCCCTAGAAATCCGAGCCCCCCCCCCCCAGACCTGGGGGGGGACCCTCCCAGAAATTTTTGCCTAGGAAAAAGCCAATTAAACAAAATGGCTAAAACAGTGTGGCCATTTTAGTAAATGGCTAAAATATAGCAAGTCTTTTGGCCAAGTAGTCAAACACGTTGTCTTTTACAACTGGGCTAGCCATTTGACTAAATGGCTTAAATGTTTAGCCATTTAACTAAATGGTCAATTTGACTACTAGGCTTCGACATAAGTACATCTGCTAGACTAGCGACCCATAAAATGGGACACAACTACAAATATACAACCAACAAACACAAATATTTACGTGTGCGCAAACACTTGATTCAAAATGGACAATATTCAATCCAATCTAAATGAAAGAGTACCATACTCACCATCAATTTTGACCATCTTTCCCTGATGAATGCGGAGCAATTCCGGCATCTTTGAAAACCAAATCTCATAGCTGGTGATGAGAGAACTGGCCACAGGAGGACGCCAGGACACCAGAACTTTGGAGGAAGTCAAGGCTCGTACCTCTACATCCAACGGTGCCGACGGACCTAAAAACGGGTAAAAAATCCCAAATCATACCTAAGATCTCAGTAGCAGGATGTACTATGTTTCCTAAACTTTTAAACTTGAACTTAATTTACTATACAAACTGAGGGACAAACCCGAGCTGACAGACAGATCCATACGAATACAAGACACGCCTATTAGTTCTGTCCTATTTCTGACAAAAGATTGTCTTACTCTCTCATTGACTATTCCATAATCAGAGCGGATTAACTGTTACATGCTATCCTCAAAATTTGGAGGAAATCCGGAGATCTTCCGGAATTATAACGTAAATTAGAAACCACAGAAACAATCATCAATTGTACTATTATTACTTACCAATACCCATGACAGTACACTCCAAAGGTGGACTATAGGGCCCATGAAATCCAAACTGATCATGGCTTCGAATGACAACGGAATAGGTTCTACCTCCTTCTAAATCCTCTAATAGGACCTGTGTCGATCTCCTAAACAACAAAATCAAGCAACAGTAAAGATTCGACAAAATAAATTTCATGTCTTTTCTCAAACATGGAAAATTTGGACATCCAAACACTTCTTGGACGCAAGAAACGTTTCAAACTGCAAACTGAAAATGGCAGAAAAATATTTTTACTTAAAAAGACTTGAAGACACATCCACAGAAGTCTAACAATGTCACAAAAAATCTACTAAAGAATGAAAGACGTCCAAACTTTGGCCCCCCAATCACCTTTCAAAAAACAAAAATTCTAAAAATGTCAACCCATCCTAACATCTAAAATTCGTTCTTACACATCAATGCGCCCCGTTTCCGAGGCATTGATAGCTTCATCAGTAGCCGTTGGAATCAGATCATACAGTATTCCGTAGCCAACAATCGTTCGACTGCTGAGGGGTTTGTGCCAGTGTAGACGTAGGGTGTTGGCCTGAGAGGAATTGCATCGCAAGTCCATGGGAGGCTCCAGCAAGACTGCAGTCTTCTGGGACTTTCCCTCATTTCCCGACGCAGGCTCCCTGCTGTCTGGTGAGTCCTCGCTGCCGGGCGGATATAAATTGGGACCTTTGCCCTTTCCTGATCCTGAAAAATAAATTGACAGGCATGCGAAAAAGACCACCGACATCTGGGGTTTTTCCAGGCAAAAATAAGTGGGGGGGGCGAGTGGGGGGGACGCCCCCCCACGAGTGGGGGGGGTCCAAAAGTGGGGGGGAATAAAATGGGCTAAAAATGCCAAAAATACAGTATAAAAAGCCTGCTTTCTACATATACTGCTATAACTAAGCTTAAAAGTGCTCAAAAATTGAGTTTTAGCACCAAAATAGACCATTTTTGACAAAAAAATTCCGGAAAATTTTTGAACATGTTGACCAAAAATCCTAAAAATTTGACATTTTCTGGGCACTCTAGGTTGAGTGGGGAGGGGAAGCCCAAGAAAGTGGGGGGGAACGAGTGGGGGGGAATCCGAAAAGTGGGGGGGGGGCACCCCCCACCCCCCCCCCCAGTAAAAAAACCCCAGGACATAACTGATGATCTTGAATGCTGTGCTCCTCTACCTTGAGTATGAGCAGTTAATGGATGTCTTACTACCGGAGCCGAAAGACCTAGAAGGTGTCTGCTCCAGCTTCCCGTTGTGGGACAGCATTCAGGCGACGAAGCGAGAGTCATACTAGCTATGACTGATGGGGAGAGACAAAGGTTAGCGCCCTCATATAGCCTCTTGGCTGAGTAGCCGGCAGTAACAACAACATGATCTTGATGGCATTTTTGCCATAAAGACTGGAAAACAAACTTCCACTATTATACGTAGTCCCCCACAATGACTTGAGTAATCCAAACGATCAAGTTGTTCAGGATGGACAGGCTAGAGCCACGGCGAAACGACACGTCCTTAGTCAGCTGCTTTCTCAAGGAACTCCGCACCTCAATCGAATTTCTGAAAACTGTGGCAACGGGGACCGAACTCAAACTTCGTACTATCGGACCCGACAGCAAACGCCTTAACCATTCGGCCAAAGTGGCACATAGCATAACTCCCAACCAATTTGAATACTGAATTATCAATATAACAAATTGATTGGCTAAATTAATAATTAGTTAATTAATATTAATAAGTTAATTAATTGGCGTAATAGCAGTTGCAACCTGGCAAGGGCATTTCAAAAGGCACCCGGGTTTTCTCTTATGACAACAAAGAGGGGGAAGGAGGATGTAGGGGGAATCAAAAGTGGGGGAATAAAAAAGGCTAAAAATGCTAAAAGTACGGCACAAAAGTTGCCTGTTTTCTACGTATACTGCTATAACTAGGCTCAAACGTGCTCAAAAATTGAATTTTAGTACGTAGCAAAACGGCGAAGAAGAAAAACTTTGAACATCGAAATCAAAAATCCTTAAAATTTGGCATTTTCTAGACACCTTAGAGTGAGTGGAGGGGAAAGCGCAAAAAAACCCAAAAAAGCAAAAGCCCAAAAAGTGGGAAACGAGTTGGGAGGGGGGAGGGTGGTGCTTCGAGCTGGGGTAACTAAACAAAAAACCACCACATATGCTTTCTTACCTGTCTTAGACGGAAAGGTTCGAACAACTTTCTGAGAGCTTTGACCCAACAGGGAGCCTTTTGCAGCAGCCAACGTTACTGTATACAAGGTATCAGAATCTAGAAAAAGTCTGATCTTATTTTGCAAAAGTAACTAAGGCTACATAAAAAATTAAATTCAGAGGATTTCGCAACAACGCATTTCCCGTTTATCAGTTTTTAAAGCAAGAATAAAGATAAAACTACTAAATTCAAACATAAATTGCATTGTCTGGATTTAGTTAAAATAGGCTTTTAGTGGAGAAACATAAGCTAATTCCAAGATCTATGGCATTGCATGCTTACCCAAAGAATCGACAATATGTGAGGTTATAGTAGGAGGTAGTAGACGTTCCAAGATAGGGCCGTTGGATGAATGAGATCCGGTTACTATCAGATGATAACCCGTCAAATTTAGGGGATTCGCCGGTGTGGGATTCCGGTCACCCGAATTTTTTCGGGGATCTGAAAACTCTGGAATACGCTCCATGTCCCACCAAATCTGAATGGCACTGCTATTAAGGGCCTTGACTTCCAGCACGGGTGACCATAAGGCTAAAGCATAGCGAATAAAATCACAATAATGTTTAGATACCTATGTAATATGTAGTTCACGATGAATATGCATTAATATTTAAAAGTGACAGGCCAAAAGTGACATAAAACCATAACCTAATGGTACAGAATAATACGATATCGAGAACCTGGAACAATTAAAGGATTTAAGCACTCAATTATGTACTTACTATATTGCTACAGAGATTATGGGTTCAATCCTACGAAGGAATTTTTTAACCTTCGCCCTTTCTAACAAGGCAGTATATACATATATGTAGCATAGACTCACAAGGAGCTGAGGCATTAGAAGACTGTACAAGATGCTCCACCCAGGGAAAGTCAGCACTGGACGGCTTGGGAGGATAGCCCGCCTGAGTTCGAGGTAGAATGCGAAATCGATACCAAAGATCCGGAGTTAAATCTGAAAAAACATTACATCATAAACATCAAAACATCAAAACGTAACAAAAATATTAAAGCTATATAATAATTCAAAATTAATACCGATCGTTAAGTACATATCTCCCCCTCTCAGTTTTTCACACTTAAACTTCAAGAAAAATCTCAAAAACCGCGAATTCTTACGTACCCATGAGAGTATATTCATGAATTAAGTATGGAAGTAGAATCTCCTGTATAGGAGGGAGGTGGGAATGCAGCTCGTCCAGATCGTCAACAAATTCTGAGGGCGCCGGACTCAGGGTAACCGGACCATGTTCCAGCTTATACTCAGACAGGGTGCCTCGCAAATCCTTCTGGGCTAGCGGGCTCCAGACCAGACGCACACTGCGTCCATCGCTGAGGGTCCGAACACTGAGACGCGGTCCCTTTACAGCATCTGGAAAAAAAGAAACACAGATGGTAGGAAAAAAACCAGAAAAAAGAATTCGAATCAACAAACCGCTATTCAACTGATAGAAAGTGTCTACTAGATCCGGGCAAGAGTATGAAAAATCAAAGAGCAATATGACTCCAAACTGTTAGCAAAATGACATAAATATGCAGGTGGTGTTGTTCACTACAGTAAGGCAAATTTTGTACTCGAAATTATGAACCAAATTCTAGCAAATGCAAATTAAAAGAAATTTTGAATCACTTTTCTGCAAACGCATTTCTGCAATTCCAAGAACTACAGAAATTATCCCATTTACAAACAGAACAGTGGAAAACTGAAAACGGAAAAATGAAAAACCACCACTAAAATAATACAAAAACTTACAATCGTCACCAGTACGAGCTGTGATCGGCGGTGAACTCTGACCGATACCCTGGAATCGACTGACCACAGGAGTCACAGAGAAGGTATAGTTGGAATAGGGCTGGAGGGGGCTCACTTCACAGCACAGAAAGCAGCAGCGTGGACGTGCTGCAGCACTGGCTGAGGAGGAGGAGGAGGGGGCAGAGCTCGAAATCGGGGCGCCGCCGCCAACAGAAATCACACTGATCGGTGTGGGAGGTCGACAGTCATTCTCCATACTGACCGGTGCTGTATTACTGTCCCGTGGATCTAGAAACACAAGAAAAAAACAGTCACACATCATTTAGTGAGTGAAGAAGAGTAGTGGAGGTTACACTTATCGTTAAAGGAATGGCAAATCGAAAATCAGGAGACCAAATTTTTCAGGTAAAACAATCGAAAGAACAAATAAAATATATACACACAGAAGGTCATTGAAAGGAGAATGGATCCCTGCTAAGGGAACAATTTTTTTAATTTCTAGGACAAAACAAATGGATGAAAATAAATTATCCTACATACCATGAGTGGGACTATAGGTGACAAAATAGGCCCGGACCAGACCCTCTTCCTGAGTAGGTTCATAGCCATTCCAGCATAGCTCCATGCCACGACGACCCCGCGGATTGGCCTCCAGATCCCAATCATGCCCATTATTGGTATCTAAAATACATAGGTATATAAAATATACGTGTGTAAAAACACTACACCAAGACTCCCTAAAAAATTAAACAAAAAGATAACGGGATATGAAGAGCATGCTAACTAGTTCTTAGAGTTCTGTTCTGTAAGTAAGAGGAGGGGATTAGAGGGTGGGAGAAATAAAGTTATAAATTATAGTTATTAAAAGCGCTTATGTAGGAACAAACCTGGGGAATCCACCAGCAAATAGGCAGCCTGAGTAATTTGACCCAGAGCATTTTCCACCAGACACTGATAGATGGCCTCATCCTCAGGCAGGACTTCAGAGATGACGAGATCACGCTGATACTGAATCTCCTCGTGGAGAGGGTCGGGTGTCTTCTGATGCGAGGGCAGGTCTGACATGGCCGGAAAGGTCTGAAACAAACAAAAGGAAAACCCAAAAGAAATAAAATGGGATGGATGGATACATACGTATATACGTACATAGGGATGGAGTGAAAATTGGACACAGTACAAATTACGTACGCAGACGTATATATATATTATTAAGACTTTTATGGCAGTTTCTGGGTTTATTTTAGGCAAAAATAAGTTGGGGAGAGGGGGGGGCGCCCCCCCCCAATAGTGGGGGGAGGTCGTAAAGTGGGGGGAATGAAATTGGCCAAAAATGCTAAAAATGCTGTATAAATAACCTGCTTTCCACATACACTGCTATAACTATGCTTACAAGTGCTCAAAAATCAAGTTTTAGCACCGAAAAAGGCGATTTTTGACCAAAAATTTCCGGCGAAGCCTGAAAATTTTTGAAAATTTTGACTAAAAATCCTAAAAATCTGGCAATTTCTGGGCACCTTAGGGTGAGTGGGGAGGGGAAGCCCAAAAAAGTGGGGTGGGCCCCCCGCCCCCCCCCCAGTAAAATAAACCCAGAATTTTTGGCCCACCCAAGTCCCACATGAAGAGAATAGTGTTGTTCTATAATTCTCTGTAAAATGTAGAACAAGAATAAAGATTGGTATATAAATGCTTCGTTACGTAAATGCTGGCAAAGCAAATTTTACATTTCCAAACTCTCTCTGACTGTCAAAACTGTACGAAAAATCTCAATTTCTACTATCAACCAACACAGTCTGAAACCTATGACGGAGCACTTTTAAAGGAAAATAGAAATCGAAGTTACCTTGGTCCTGTACACCGGAAAACAAAAATTAAGAAAATTGTGTGAAAAACAGACAATTTCATGTCAAAAATTGTCCAAAACAATACAAAAAATACTGGATTCGGAGCGGCGTCATCATGGGAAAGTTCTCAGCAATACGTTCTGCGGAATAATTAGGTACGGTATCTGCTACGTATACTCAGTAACGCGCTTGCACAGTTTAACCATCAGAACGTGCAGGATAACAACTAGCTAGCTAGCTACACAGCACAAATTATGCACCTAATGATATACGTACGTACCACAACAGTAGTAGATACACTATCTCACTCAATACGTATATATGTATATATTGCGTTTAAGCTGAAGAACAGCGCATACTCTCATAGAAAAAGTCCCATAATATAAAGCACTCTCCATTTGGCTTGCCTGCTAGAACCTAATGTAGAAAACCCAATCTCATTGACACAATGGTGAGCATACGAACTCCCCTTTCGTTCATATACATACATACATGCATACATACATACATACGTATACGAATATTATTGCCATGCATAAACTGAACATAATGAATACACATCCAGTAGGGGGAGGGGGCTGTTGGCAGAATTCCAAATCAGAAACAGCACGAAAACAGCGCAGCTTTATAAATATACGAATGAACGAACGCACATTGTACTTATTATGTAACAAGTATACATACACAAGCAATATATACATGAATGTATATACTGTGCATACATAGGTACCGACGTACGTATATATTTTAGCAGTGATATGACAGGAAAAACGCCCATTCTGTTAGCAGTTAGCACCACACTTTCAATCAACAAGCTTCAGTTAACATGTCTCCTGCCTTTTATGCACGCAAAGCCAACAACAGCATAATAATGTAATGCTCATGTTGATAAACATATATAAATGGGGTATTATCAGCTCTAATCAATGACGTGTACCTGTTTTGGTTCAGATAAACAAATCAAACAAGCACTTTTGCATATGGAAAAGCAATTGAACCGCGTTGAAAACCTCCTACGTGCTGTTTTGTTTGGAATTCAGATAAAGATAAAGTGACAACGAAACAAGCCAAACCCAGAACCCTGCAGTAGTACGTATACACCGAGGTCTGCCCCCGCTGAAATATAGTGTTCAAATTCATCGACATCGACTAGAACATTTTCAATAACCTCATTCCGACTAATATTCGTCGTTAAACAAAAATTCCAACAAATTTTCTACTCATTACAACAGAAACAGCATCTCTTTAGCTCGGTGATAAGATAAGCTAACCTCAAGGCTAACTCGATGTTTACCTGTTAACTCTCAGCTAATACGTTGCACAAAACTAGGTTAAGCTAACCTAGAAGTTAACTCAGGATTAAGTTTCTCCAGCCTGAAAAACTTAAGCATGACCGCAATCAGGGTTAACTGAAGACTATAACTCAATATATACAAGTAACAAAAATGCTCCGCACAAAAGGGGATAATATGTGTGTTGGGCCTATGTCTATCCTTTAAATTCCGGTTGAGAAAGGCATAAATCCGACACCGCAAAAGTTGCTCAGCTCACTTAGGGCTTTCATTTGATACAAATTTTACAACTTTTGAAAAATTTTATTTTTGACCTAAAATCGCCTAAGTCCCCACCCCACCCCACCACAACACTCTACAGCCACTTTGGGTATGCAGTTCTATGACAAAAGTTGCTCAGCTCACTTAGGGCTTTCATTTGATACCAAAATTGATTACTTTTGAAAAATTTTACTTTTGACCCAAAATCGCCTAAGTCCCCACCACCCAAGCACAGCACTCTACAGCCACTTTGGGTATGCAGTTCTATGACAAAAGTTGCTCAGCTCACTTAGGGCTTTCATTTGATATCAAATTTTACCACTTTTGAAAAATTTTATTTTTGACCCAAAATCGCCTTTGTCCCCACCACAGCACTCTACAGCCACTTTGGGTATGCAGTTCTATGACAAAAGTTGCTCAGCTCACTTAGGGCTTTCATTTGGTACCAAATTTGACCACTTTTGAAAAATTTTATTTTTGAACCAAAATCGCCTAAGTCCCCACCCACCCCACCACAGCACTCTACAGCCACTTTGGGTATGCAGTTCTATGACAAAAGTTGCTCAGCTCACTTAGGGCTTTCATTTGATATCAAATTTTACCACTTTTGAAAAATTTTATTTTTGACCCAAAATCGCCTTTGTCCCCACCACAGCACTCTACAGCCACTTTGGGTATGCAGTTCTATGACAAAAGTTGCTCAGCTCACTTAGGGCTTTCATTTGATACCAAATTTGACCACTTTTGAGAAACTTCATTTTCGACCATTTGACCCTCCCACCCGACTGACCCTTCAAACGGCAAAGTAGAACCAGCCCAGCAAAATAGGTACGTCGGACGGCAAAAAGAATACCGGGAATGAGCTGGGCACACCAGAAAACCCCTATAGACAAAGTTTTGAGAGGCCAGGTAGAGCCTACTATGGACCTCCAGGAAGCGGTTTCCGACTTGACCCTCCAGACGGCAAAGTAGAACCAGCCCAGCAATATAGACACGTCGGACGGCAAAACGGATACCGGGAATGAGCTGGGCACACCAGAAAACCCCTATAGACAAAGTTTTGAGAGGCCAGGTAGAGCCTACTATGGACCTCCAGGAAGCGGTTTCCGACTTGACCCTTCCGACGGCAAAGTGGAACCAGCCCAGCAAGATGGGTGGGTCTGACGGTAAAACTGGCTGCGGGACTCGATTCTCCGTGCCAGAAAACCATTGTATGGAAGATTTGAGCTTTCAAAGTTGAATAGATAGCGAGAAATTTCGATTTTTCATTTTTCGAATTTTCGCCATTTTTGACGGGCCACTGTGGTCGCTAGGGAAGTGATAGAGAAACGCAACATGGACTGTTAGTTAGTTCAATATATGTAATTTCTGAATATAAAAAGAAATCAGCTCCAGCTCGTAACGTTCGACCTGAGCGACGACCACAAAAATGGTCACTTTTCGCTATGAGCCGACTTTGCGGCGCCACTGCGGCGCTGTGGCGCAGCTGCGGCGCAAAAAAAGTTGTGATTCTTAAATTCTTTAGAGGGTACTACTAGACCCCATAGCCCTTTAGGTTGGCCCACCGCTGCAGATCACGTGAAAGCGGCGAACATTATGTACAATACAACCATCAAATAGGAGAAACCGGAAAACATCGCCGCCATAACCGGTCCGGGGCGCAACTTTTTAACGGTAAGTGATACGGGGCTGAAACTTCACAGACATACTAAACTCGATGTGCTCTACAATTTGCGCATGAAATCTGCGCAGGATCTGCGCAGGATTTTGCGCAGCTTCTGCGCAGCTTATTTTACACTGTCTCCAGCCACTTTTCACACATATTATAGGGGTCGCTGCCGCGACCCCTATGATATCGTTTCAGTCTTCGTTTTTCGGAAAACTTCGTCACGAACTGTTCAAACTTGTACTTATGAATGCTTTTGCAAAATAAATTCGCACTTTAATTGTAAGTGTTCCTCCCAAGATTCGATCCACTACTTCAGCGATGGTCTTAAGGTCAGAGTGAAGGAGAGTAAAGACTTAGCTCTGAGTTAACCTCAATCTAACTTAGTCGTCAGCTACCCTTGACAAATGATGATTGGATTTCTGCTAAAAAATCGAATCTGATTAGTTAAGGATAACCCTGAGCTGAAGCTTAGGGCTTGTTATGCTTGACAAGACCTAAGTTAGTGCAACGATCTAACTATAACTCTAAGTTATAGCTCAGTTGTAGAATAGCTAACACCGAGTTAACTCCGTGTTAAGCTAGCACCGAGCTAACTTAGCCCGGTTTGGTGCAAGCGGGCGTAAAACATGTACGTGTGCCAACAGGAGTTCCACAGTTAGGTACGGATTTCACTTTACGGCATCGTCTAAAACCCTTCCATCTTATTTTAATGCCCGCCCTCACCTCATCTCCCTCATACTGTCAGCCAACAGGCTGCAATTTATGAAAAGAAAATGAAGTAAACGGGCGTACAGGCAGGCGGGTTGTCTCTCTCTCTCTCTCCTGTTACGGACTATTGCTTCGCCTTATAGTGACTGCAGGGCAGATGTTTTTCATAGATTTTTTTATAACAGACTGTAATTTTGTGAGACCAACAGGCGCCCATACCTTAACACGACCATACTCGACCAGCGGACGGCCATTCTTGTACCAGGTGATGTTCGGCATAGGATTGCCCACGGCCAGACAATGAAAGCGAGCCGTCCGACCCCGCTTGAGGCTCTGCACGCTGGGACCGTCACGAAATTCGGGTGGATCTGGAACAACAGAAAAAATAAAGAATTCGTTCGCAAAATAAAAAACTGAAATCTCCGAGCTTGCTCCTTTCCATTTTCTGACATATATGCATAAACAGGTGGTGATCCGAGGGTTTAAATTACAAATTCATTTTTTTCTAGCGTACACATAGTAGCTTTTCAAAAAACAGTATTATTTTAATGAACTTCAGAACAGTTCACGCCTCCGAATCCTGGTGCGGGAGAGATCGTTGTCCACTTTTGCCTCCCGGGCTACTTATAAACAAAGAAAACCAGGGGAATGAGCTGTCTTATGAGATATGAGAATATTTCGGGTCTCCTCAGGTGCTGATGTGACGATTTCATTTTTTACATTCCCCCCCACACTTACATAGCACTTCCAGTCTTGCTGAGGTCTGCAGTTCAGTGCTCTTGATAACACAGGCATATTCGCCCTCGTCAGAACGTCGAACGTCACGCAAAATCAGAGAATAACCACCGAATGCGGCACGGGTTGGATCTACGGACAGACCTTCGGGTTCTAAAACAAGCTAACAAAACAAGTGACATCAGTCCAATAACAAGGACAGATTGTCGACAGAATATATAATTATTTTTCGAAAAATTCCGTAGTATCACAGAAAGAAGGTGAAAACTTGTTGTGTATGACTCTTAATTTAATAATCGTTTAATTCGTTTTCTTAACAACGTATGTCAAGATCTCAAAAATCCGTTGTCCCTGTACACCCATGGCCGCTTCGACTGGAGTGAAACCGTGAAAACATTGGCGGCCGACCGAAATCAGTGGAAGGAGAGCACATTCGATGCGATAGCTAACCGGAGGCCACCTATATCTTCGTGGCGAAGATGGCGGTGATAAAGTACAAGTAAGTAAATTTGAAATTCCACTAACAAGTATATAAAAGACAAATAACCAGCCATCCTAAAAACCCTAAAAGAGTCAGTAGCACAAAGGAAAAATAATCAGGAAATCATCAGTAGGTAAAAAATCCGTCAGAAAGAAGAGAACGGGTGATCCTCTTACCCAGTCGTTTCCAGCGAACCCTGGGACGGGGCCGGCCATCCACCAGACACTCAAACAGTGCCTGGCGTCCCTGAGGTATTTTCTGAAGCTGTGGGGAGGTTAGAAAATGAGCCGGAATTATGTCAGGCCAGCCTGAAGAAGAAGAAGAAGAAGATGAGGATTTGGAGGCAGACCCGACGGGAGGATGATCCTGATCGGAATCAGAATTTGAGCCATGGCCACCTCCTGCTGCAACAGCTGAGGTATCACCTGAGAACGAATCTTCGGATGAGTCTGAAAACAGAAGAGAAAAGGGACAGTTACCTAAGCAACACATAACACAAAAACCATTAAGACAGATCCTTTTTTGCCGCAAAAAGAGAGGGAAGAGGCAAATTGTGTCAAAACTTCAACCCTCCCAATTTCACTAGAATTGTGTTCACTGATAGGTACCAATTCAGAGATTAAAATCAGCATACCACCTTATTACCAAGGAGTAAGAAACAAATTTTTCAGTCAAAAACGTAAATATACTATCTGTTTTAACATTTATCAATTTCAAACAAAACAGATATGAAAAAGATAAGATATGCAATACTCTAGATTGCCATATACAGAGTGCGAGCAAGCACTGTACCACTGTATGTACCTTGAGGTTTCACCGGATACAGAGGCGGAGGTGGCGAGGTAGCTAGTGACAGATTCACCGGGGTCGACCAATGAACGTCCATAGTTGTCCCGATCGCCCCCGCTTTACCGTCAGACATAGAGGAGGTTGCCAGCATCTGAGCTGTCCCCGGATTGGACGGGCGCCATCCACTGGGAAGAGAAAATCCCAGCGGGGTGCCGCCATCCTGTCGCTTCAGCCAGAGTCTAACGGCACAGCGCCACTGGCCTAGCTCCGCTGAGGTGACCGAGTGTATATGAAGTAGCTTCCCTGAGTCCAACAGACTGAATCTACAAAAAAAATGACGAAAAAGAATAAAATAGGAACTAAATTGAAATAAATAAGAAGCAGAACCGATATGCCACAAATTTGCTTCGTACGAAGAAAAGGTATATACGTACGTACTGACTAGCGATGGGCACTGGATATCCGGATAATTTTGATATCCCGATAATACCCGATTTGAGAAAAATATTCAGATATCCGTTTATATTAAGTGAATGAAAAATTAACAAATTTTCGGCAAAAATTTCAAAAAGTTTAAAATGTTTTTAAAGAATTTCTCTGAAAACATTAATTGTGAAAGCAAGGTTCAGGTTGAAGCCAAGGATCCAGCTTGCTGTATGATAGAAATCTTTTCTTGAACTGATGTTGGAATAGGCGGATAACCTGATGTCCGGATATCCGTTAACTCAAATTAGGCCGATATCCGGATATGAAAAATATCCGCTGGCCTTCAGTATATATAACCAGACAAAATGGTTCGAAGAAAAAAGTTGACAAGTTTTAGTCGGAAAATTTTGAAAAGTTTAGGTAGTTATGCTGGCCTCAGCCCCATTCTTCTTCCAACAATCAACCACTGCCTGTTACAAAATGTACATAGTATCTCCAGCTTTAGCCTTAGTCACAACATTCCCCTTTAGACAGCCACTTTTTAGTTGCCGAGATCAGACATACCGATCTCCAATCAGAGAATGATTTAGAGGTAGGTCATTGAGAGTCCATGAGATGAGATAGGAAAAGTCATCAGACTGACTGAGGGAGTCGCCAACTTCAGTCCCGCCATCACTCCAAACGACAGCATCGAAGGAGGGAACGGCCTCCGGAGCCTCACAGGCCAGGCGGACTGAGCCGCCCAGACGAACTGCCGACGGAATAATGGAGGTAGATACAGCGTTCATCTCTTAAAACAATTCCAACAAAAATGAAAATAAACAAATACATATGCCGGACAAATTATCACTCAAAAACCAATGGCGAAATTGTGAAATCTTTATCATGGTAAACATTTAAAACCTCCATAGAGAACGTGTTTTTCGCTATTTAAAAAATTTCTCCCTCCTGAAAAACTCAAACAACAAATACAATAGTCTCAAAAAGTTTCTGTGCCCCCCCCTGCCCAGAAAATTTTTTAGAGATTTGGGGAGTGGGCTTCCCGGAAGGGGGATTGGGGGAATGGTTTGCAAAAATGAGCAAAAAATGTGTTTAGCAGAAACGCTAAACGTTCTCAAAAATGCCTGGATTTAGGCTAAAAATAGCCGCTTTTACGACGAAACCTCCGGCGAAGCCGGAAAATTTGAGGTTTGGCAAAACTTAGGGCTCCCAAAAAATCGGGGGGGGGGAAAGCAAATATCCAAAAATCACGGGAGGCGGCGATTTCCGGAGCATTTTCGGGAGGAGAGGTCAACTTCGGGAGCCCCCCCTCTAAAAATACCCTGTAGCCACCCTTCCCAGCTAGCCACCAGCCAGCCACCCTTTTACAAAAAGACCAACTTCCCCCATTCACATCAGAGATCCAATGCCAAAGGGCTTTAGATTAAAGCAAAGGCACAAAACATGGGGGCTACTGTCATGCTAACAGACTTGTTATGCCAAATTCCAGTCCACTAAAAACGGTTGTAACGAAACCGAATACTTGTGTAGTTACTTATATACTTACTGGCAATACGTAGGGTAGCAAATCGACTAAGAAGACCCAAGGGCTGCTTCAGACTATGATTTAGTCCAAGACTCTCCGGATCCATCTCCACCATACAGGCATAGCGACCCTCCTGTGCCGGTCGAAAGGGGGCCTTGATTACCACGGATCCGTTACCCAGAATCTCCCATAAGGATCCATCGGCTGTCTCTAAAAAATCAGCTGACAGCTTAAAAATGTGGACAAAGTAAACCAAAATTAGCTACGAAATTCAACCGAATAGGTCACACTCTCATGTGAGTGGCTATAATATTTGATGTCCAATATATACCTTTTAGTTTGTTTCAGAAACTATGCACGCGCAGAATCAAATCTGTTCGCAGCGGTTTTTATTTAAAGCAAACCAATTTCGTCCTACAAACAACGTGTTTTGCAATTTCCCTGTTGTGTAGATCAAGTCAGCAAAATAATGGATATTCAGTACATCCATAGTACGTATATCCCAAAAGAAAAATACACTAGATGATAAATTTTGCCTGCGTACCACTTTTCCCTCTACTGGGCTCAATCAACCTATCATTGAGCGTCCAATGAATGTTGGTAAGATAGGACGGGGGACTATCAGAGGAAGAGCCTGCGGTGAGATTTCGTGCTCGACAATGAAAAAGCACATCAGGCGAAGGAGGGAGGGGAGACTTGTCCTGATTTGGTGGATTTGCGGAGTAGGTGGAATGTACGTAGACTGGACCGCCGGGCGGTTCAGCCTCAAACTGGATCAAATCGGCCACGGCCAGGCTCCGGGAAAAATCTCGATCCGAGCCGCCCTCACCAGCGCTAGAGCCAATCCGATGCTGCCGACCGGAGCTGGGTCCAAATCCTAAAAAAGAAAAAACAAAACACAAATAGGAAAATAAGTATTAAGTAAGTAGCACCGAATCTTTTTTCATATTTGCATAACCCGCCTATTTATCGTTACTGGATATCCGGTTTTAAGCCAATAAGCCTCAGAAAGTGATACATTTTCATATATAACTAAATTTCAGCTTTTCCGTCAGATGTGCCCTGCCAAATATAACTGAATGCCCTCAAACCATCGTCATCACAAGATGATACAGTATGGAAACGTCAAAAGAATTACTACACCTAACAATTCGAAAAACAAACAAAATATTTACAATATATGTCCTTAATGTCTATACCTGCCAAGCCACCTTTGGTGACGACAGTTTCGTAAGTCATCGTCAAAGTATCAGATTCATCGCTAGGAATTCTGCAAATCAACGTATACGCTAGAACGCAGCAAAGTTAAACATACTTCTAGTCTGCAACAGGGCATGGGCCGGCTGAGAGCAAATACTGACCACAACCAGCAGTAACTGAATCAGGACAACCCATGGCAGGGCGGTGGGACTGGAACGTAGCCGAGGACGATGGCGGCTGGCAGAGGTGGGATGGCGGGATACGGAGTGGAAGCGCAAGGGTTCAACTTCCGTCCACACTCGTCCAAAAAATTCCTTCAAACCACTGAAAATACCAGTCGAAAAGCAGTGGCTAATGGCTTGAACAGGGGAATTAGAGGGGGTTTGAGAAGAGCGAGGTAACAGAGGAGGCGTCTTTGTTGAGGACTGGACTGTCACTGACATACAACAGCAGGGACCCATACAATAGGAATAGTAGAAGCAATAGAAAGTGCGGATATAGCCGCCGCAGAGTAGTAATAATGACAGCAAAATAACGAGGCGGACCAGTACATCGCAGCAACAGCACAACAACAGCACAACGATTGAGACAAAGAGACAAATACTTTTGACCACAGTCCACAGATGGTATCAGTTGAGAATGCTATAAAATTAAAAAAAACATCAAAATTACTTTAAGAGGTTATAAAGGGATTAAAATGCCTACAATAGGAAAGGGGCTCAGAAAATTGGTGGACCTTGCAAGTCCTTCGTCGTGTTTGTGAAGCCCTCTTCTTTACTTCATCCCAACAGAGAGCAAACCGTATAGTTTTTTAGAAGCAAAGTAAATCCTGCTACTCCTTTGCAAAAGGTGGGGAACTTTTGTAAACAAATAAGCAGGAAGAATCCCGCAAGTATAAATTAGAAAATAAAACACACGACTTACTGAAAACATCTAACGACGCTGGATTTCGCAAAGCACAATCGTCTCTTTGATAGGAAATTAAAATATCCAATAATTCAGAATATATATAATTCGTGATTAAGTCCAAAGTACGCAATTTGAAATTCACGGAATTATATAGAATACGTAAATAAGTTTCCGAGTCAAATCAGCAAATCCAACTGGACTGAGTCAAAATTACGTACAGATCACAGAAATTCGATAAATAGGAGAAAGCCACGATCCAAGATGATCACAAGTCATTCTCATGATCTCCCCCTCACAGGAAAATGTTGAGAGACAAATTCTAGTCATTAACCAAGTCACGATTTGAACAACAATTCCAGAAAAAATCAAGAATAATCAGTCAGGAAAGAAGAGTTGCTGAAAATACAAGAAAAACAAATCATGGCTTATATATATACATTTTCGCAAAATATTATTTTGGAACAGATTGAAGGAGACGTATATAACTAGAACATTTTTAGGGATTTTTTTTCGGGGAGAGGGCATCCCGTCCGAATTCGGGCACGGAAGGGGGAGGAAAAAATTTTCGGGTAGGAGATTTTTAGCAATATTTTAAATTTAAATTTTAGAAATTGAGCGAATTCGTGCCTGTAAGGCCCCGGTCTCGGCTCCGGTAGTGGCAATCGGTGCATCTTTAATCTCTAATTATTATTATTTATTACTATTTAGTTAATACCAAACATTGCTTAATTAAACCTACTTCAGCAGAGAAATTCAACAATAAAATCCGCCAAAAGCATTATTCGTTAACATCAAACGGGAAAATCCTTTAACATTACACAATACACACAACAAACACACTGTCTTAAAAAGCCACATTCTGCAACATTATTTTGCAATTTTTGCGCAATTTGCAATACGTACGCAAAACGCAATCAATGGCGGAAAAAGGCAAAAAGAGCTCAAAAACTTGAAGCAATAGGACAAAAACTAGCAAGGGCATAAGAGGGTGGCTGTTAGAGAAGCCAGCGGTAAAACCAGATACGCATATATGTACGTACGTACCTACATTCAGCAAGCGGATATGCTTAAAACAATCTAAATGCATGTCGGTGGAAAAATGGTTGAAAAAGAAAAATGTCAAAGTATACATATGTGCCGAATTGACGCATGCCTATATGCAAATTAGCACAATTATTAAAACACCACCAAAAACTCCAAAATTCTCAAACTGCTGAGACAAACTTAATATATACTAACAATAGCAATAATTGAGCGCTAAGACTAAACATCAATTTCAAAAAGAAATATAACAAAATTGCGAGGGGTCACCTATTTTCAAACTCAGAGGTTAACATATTTATATCTGAGCACTTGCAAGGGTGGGGTCTAAAAGCAGGACCAGGACCAGGACCAGGACCAGGACCACTTTTCAGGACCAGGACCAGGACCAAGGGTCTAAAACCAGGACCACTTTTCAGGACCGCCCTCAGGACCACGGGTCTAAAATCAGGACCACTTTTCAGGACCACTTTACACGAACCGTGTATTTTTAGGACCATATAGCAATTTCTGCTTATATTAACCGTGAGGTATATATGTTTACATAATAGTACTTGAATGCCTATGTTACGTACAGTTTAATATTTATGTACAATTTACTTGAACTTGAAATTGAAAATTTACTAATTTATCGAATAGGCTGAATATGACCGTTTCAGTATCAGTCCGAGTTTCTATTATTCCAATGTCAGTGCTACACAGAAAACAGATGACTCAGTAACCGCATGTTTAATGACGATACTTATATTCAAGCCAAGCCATTTTAGAGGTGGACCATGGCGGTCAGAACTCAGAAACAATGCTAATTAAAACCGACAAGTTTGAAATCTGAATTTTTAAATCTTGTAAGCTTTTGAATACAGGTTAATAACAATTTGGCATTACGTCTGCAATTCAACCGGGCGATTCAAAACATCCAGGTCCAGCTCTAAGCCTTTAGTACATTGCGTCTGTTGCGTAAAATTAGTCACGATGATGGTCATTAAGTCACTAACATACGAATAAACAAGACTTGTAAAATGTGGCTGTTTCACATTGTGTTAACATAGTTTTTAGGCATAGATCCATTTCATTTCCGCCAACTCTTTGTTGACCATATAAGTACATACATATAATATTATACACTGATGCACATATATGTGCAGTCCCGAGCACTTATGTTAAGCGTTTTGCCTTGGCAAAGCTACACACGGAGAATGTTGACGGAAACGTTCTCACGCTTCATGAAGAATAGCTAGAGGTCACGCCATCCATGAAATAACATAAGAAATATGCTATTATACTTTTACATATAATCTGTACATAAATATTAAACTGTGCGTAACATGCATTCAAGTATTATTTCGTAATAGTATTATTATTTCGTAAGGAAAGGATCACATTTCGCAAGTATTATTTCGTAAACATACATAGCTCACGGTTAATATAAGCAGAAATTGCTATATGGTCCTAAAAATACACGGTTCGTGTAAAGTGGTCCTGGTTTTGGACCCCCTGATCCTGGTCCTGAGAGTGGTACTGAGGGTGGTCCTGAAAAGTGGTCCTGGTTTTAGACCCTTGGTCCTGGTCCTGGTCCTGGTTTTAGACCCCTGGTCCTGGTCCTGGTCCTGGTTTTAGACCCCTGGTCCTGGTCCTGAAAGTGGTCCTGAGGGTGGTCCTGGTTTTAGACCCTTGGTCCTGGTCCTGGTCCTGGTTTTAGACCCCTGGTCCTGGTCCTGAAAGTGGTCCTGAGGGTGGTCCTGGTTTTAGACCCTTGGTCCTGGTCCTGGTCCTGAAAAGTGGTCCTGGTCCTGGTCCTGGTCCTGGTCCTGCTTTTAGACCCCAC
>JASAND010014514.1:0-12922 GCA_030248195.1 Trissonchulus latispiculum
TGACTTTCTATGAACCACAGATTCTTGGAAGACTTAATCTCATCCGTAGTTATAGTAGTGGTAGCCGGTACTGGTTGGCGTTTGCAGCTAGAAATGAAACGTCGACAGTATGAGGTGATGCGTAGCAGCTTGTAGAAATCAGAATATCTTTCCGGTTGTATAGTTGAGGCTAAACCTCCGGTTTGGACTTGTGTTGGCACTATTTTTTCAGATTTGATGTGGTTGATTAGCTGGATAGCTGTCGTGCTTGGAAAGCTGCTAAGAGGCCAATCTGTCTGATTACCTTTTAACCAGTGCGGGCCTTGGAGCCATAGCCCGTCTGCTGAATATATCCTCGGAATATCCTTGTATTTGATGCCTCTCGTAGCTAGATCCGCCGGGTTTTCTGTTGAGAGGACGTGTCCGAACTTTGTATTCTCGCTGCTTCTTATTTCTCCGACCCTTCTGGCCACGTATGGCTCGAGTGGTTTGGTAGTAGAAATCCACTGAAGAGCTATTTGTGAATCGGTAAAAACATACTTTCGATGCACTTGCCATTGGAGTTGAGAATCCAGAAAGTTGAGCACCCTGACTCCGGTAAGAACTCCTAGCAGTTCAAGGCATGGAAGTGTGATTGCTGGCTTTGCAGGAGCAACTCTGGCCTTCGTGAACAAAAGATTGACTTGGGGGGTGGGATTGGATTGATAAACGAACACAGTGGTAGCATAGGCCAGAGGACTCGCGTCCGTGAAACAAACAAGTTCACATGGCATTTTTGGATCCAGGACGATCCGCCGAGCGAACTTGATTGTTGAGCAATAGGCAATTGAAGCGGATGTCTTGCCACTTTTTTTAAATTCAGTTGGTAGTTCTTCGTCCCACTCAAGCTATGATTTCCATAGCTCCTGAAGTAGAATTTTCCCTTTTATGGATATAGGATTAAAGAAACCAATGGACCGCTTTGATGTCGAATCTTCGCATGGTTGTACTTCTTTAACATTGAAGGTATCGTTGTGAATGTTCCACTGCATGCCGAGGACTTTAATGGTCGAATCGTTAACTTTATCCTCTGGCGGAAGCTGATCCATGAAGTTACGTTCGTTGGAACACCATTCCCGTAAATTCATGGAAGCTTCAGAGAACAACTTTTTTGCTTCTTTGTAGTAGTGATATGCTTCTTGTGTTGTGTCAGCAGATAGGAAAACGTTATCCATATAAATATTTCTTCGGATTTGATTAGCCAAAGTGCTGGGGTTGTTATCCAAATGGTGATTGATAGTTGCGCCGAGGAGAAACGGGGATGCCACCACCCCGAAAGGTATGCGAGTGAACCGGTAAGTTTCTAAGTTGTCATCAATCCGAGGAATGGCAGGGTTTTTGAGCCACAGAAAGCGCACACTGTCTCTGTCTATTTCTTGTAGTCCTACCTGCAGGAATGCTTTTTCTATATCCGAGATTATGGCAATTGTTGACTTCCGGAAGCGCAGAAGCAGGCCTATTAGATTTTGTAGACAGTTTTCTCCAGTATGAATAAGGTCGTTTAGGGAGGGTCCGCTGTTAGGCGTTTTGGCACTGGCGTCGTAGACTATACGGACTTTTGTAGTGCGTCTGTCTGTTCTGATGACCGGAAAATGAGGGATATAGTGCACTACGGGTCCACTTTTAGAGTTTGGATTGACTGGTTCAATAATTTGCTTGGATAGCTGATCTGCAATTATGGCGTCGTAAGCTTTCAGATTATTCATGTCGTTGATGTTGGGAGCTAGAGTTTGGAGTGTTCTTCGTAGTCGGCGCTTAGCTGTGTGATAGTTGTCCGCTATCTCTGGGTTTTGTACCTTCCACGGCCATCTGACGTTGTACCTCCCATTGTCTTTCTGAACAGTATCTTTGAAGTGTTTATAGAATTGCAAGTGCCCGAGTAAGCGTAGCAGTGGTCGGGCTTAGCGGCGGAGTTGTTGGAACGGAAGCAGGATGTAGTAGGTTCACCTGGAGAGTGGTAGGATTGCAGTGAAACGTTTGCAACAGTTCGCTGTGGGAGTAAAATCCACCAACCAAGAGGTGTTGCGGCAGTGTCAATGGGGAGCAGGCACTGCAGTTCCACGAGAATGGCCTGCCCAAATTGCGCAGGGCCTCATATAATTCGTCAGTTAATGATCCATCGGATTTTAGGTTTATACAGTGGATACACCACCAACGTTCGCAGTTATCACATTGGATAGATTCGGGGACAATATTGGTACAGACAGAACATGGTAGGTTATCAAGGTCCGGATTGTCAGTCATTATGGCATATAGGTTGCAAGGCAATTGGTAGTGAAACGGTAGAGGTAGTAGGATTCCAATTAGGTAGCCGAAAGTAGCGGGTAGCATAAACGCTCTGCTACCAGAAATTATGTTGAGAAAATAGATTGGCAGCAGTATTCATTGAAACTTATCATAGAAACTAACTTATATATCCAAAACATGTCATAGTAATCAAACGTATGATATTTTCAAACTTTCTAAAGTTACATTTTAGCTTTCATATTTAACGGATGTTATCTTCGAAGAATTTGTTTCTTTAGTTTTCAACAACGGCAAAAATCAAGTAACCGGCTTATATATATATTTCAGTAGCGTTTTCAGAGAATTTACTGGGACTTGGGAGGGAATAATTCAATCTAAAGCGTCTTCGGTGAAATGACGGAAGTGAATTTTTCGAAAGTTTCGAAGAAAAGAAAAGCTTAAAAACCTTGAGAATGTACTGATTTCAAGCTTTAAAGCAATGCATAAAGCTCTTTCCAATTCCAACTTCTAAACTTGCCATAAGTATAGCGTTTCAAAAATCATTGAACAAAAAGATACCAGAATTCCCCCCAAAGAAACGTTATGCTAATGTGTGGGGTACAGCGCATATACCACTTGCTTGAGATGAGAGACAACTTCACCAAAACAAATCCTTGAAACATTGATTGTTTCAAAGGTGAGAATTAAATTGACATAACAGAAATAAAGAGAAAATGGTATTCCGGCGGAGCCGGAAATTTTTTGAGAATTCCCCACTGGAAGGTATATATAAATATAAAACAGAAAATCTTACCGATGTTTAGTTTCCACAGTTAAAATATAATAAAATCTTCCCAAAAATCATGAAAAAATAGGAAAATATAGGAATTTTAGGCAAAAATAGGAAAAAATAGGAATATTTGAAACATATAGGAAAAAATAGGAAAAATAGGAATAGTAGGCGCCCTGGACAAAGAATACTGCAATTTACCAACAGAGAGACATTTTACATTTTAGTAACCAGTGAATGGTTGAATGTCCAGACAAACAAATGCTGGAGTCCCAGTATCATACACACACCTACTGGGATTTGAGCGCAATATTATTTTGATTTTTTTAATCAAATATGCGGAATGTAAGTTTTGTATGAGCAATACCGATACGGAAGCGATTTGTAGCTCTGAAAAACACCAGTGATTTTAAAAAGTTAGCATAGGAAACAAATATTTCTAATCTATATTTTATCAATCATTCCCAAACTCACGAATTAGAAACAAAAACTAAGATACATGGTGGAAAGGGCTTTGGATGCAAAACCATAGCTATTATATGATGTCGTCCACAACAATACGGAATCTAGGTTTACTTTAGGCGAAGGTGGGGGTGAAGAAAGGGGGGAGACCTCCACTAGTGGGGGAGTCTATGTGGGGGAATAATTTGGTCTAAAATCCCCAAAAACAGTAAAATTTGCGGGTTTTCTACATACGCAGCTACAACTACAGTGTTTTTGCTCAAAAAAGTGCGCAACGACACACTTTTTTCTGAAATGAGAAAAAATTTTGGGCTTGTGCGGACGCGTGCGCACCTTTTCTAGCGACACGGAGAGAAAAATTACTGAAAATTTGTTGCTCAAAGTGCTCAGAAAAATTGCTCCTGGCTCTCTATTTCACAAAAAATCTCCAATTTTGGCTCCGCCTCCAAACCCCCCTTCCTTACTTGCCTACTACTGGTTTATCGCTAAGTTGCGACCTGACTTTCAGTAAACGGGCTAGCATTCATATACAAGCACCAATGGCCTAACGTTCATATGATTTAATCTAGCTTGTATATGCAACTCGCACTGCATATTCAAGTTATGAAATATTAAACTCATTGCCAAATTTAAATTTTAGTTTGGCAGTTTTTGAAGAAGCTTACAAGACTAACAGGAGATTCCGTGACAGCTAGGTTTGTTAGTGTCCGTGTTTTCTCTACCCACCGACAGTTCAAAAAAGCATTTAAATATAGAAATGCTCTGGGCTGAGCCCTGAAAATTACTGAATCTGATGTCGGAACCTTGAATCATTTTCGGAAAACTGAGTAATTTTCGATGAAATTCCAAAGTAGCGTGTATATATTTTCGTTTCTATAAAAAGCAGTGAGGATTCTTAGCTTGCAAACAACTTAAAGACTGCCAAAAGGTTTCATCATTTCGTCAAATGTACAGAATAAAAATTTACTTTTATATCAATAAAACTTGATGCAAATTTACTTTTATATCAATAAAACTGGAAGATTATCATAAGTAGTCAAATGGTTGCTATGTTTTAAAGTCTTTTACTTCTGCTCCCCAGACCCGTCGTTGCAAAGTTAGGTGAGTTTGCAAATTTTTCCGCCATTAAGTTCTGGCATCTTATAATCAACAGCTCTGAACATTGTAGAAAGGTCATGCAATTATATACCAAATAAATGCAAACAGGAATTTTATGCTAGATTTTAGCATTTTTGTTGCTATGCGCACTTTTTTAGCAAATTGCGCAAAAAATTTTGGGGCAGTGCGCAGAAGAGCGCAAAAGTGTCCAAGCAAAAAACGCTGCACAACTATATTAAAAAGTGTTCAAAAATTCAGTTTTCTTTACCAAAACAGTCCGGCGACGCCGGAAAGTGTTTGAAATTTCTTACCAAAAGTCCTTAAAATATCACTATGTCTGGGCACACCAAGGTGAGAGGGAACGCCAAAAAGTGATGGGGGATTCACTCGACCCGGAGTCCACGTAAAACATTTTAAAATAAATCTTGTTCTAAAATGTTGAGTCAGAACTCTTGTGCTCAAAGCGTAACAGCAAACAGCAAAACATACACAATCACGCAAAACAGTACAGAAGTAGTATATAAAGTCTGACAATGATGCAAGGCATACACTACGTATATACATTAAAGCTGCATAAACAACACAGTGGAGTCAGGTTTCTGTTGCCCCCTATCGTCACAGTTGTCTCTGTCTCCCTCCCCGTATCTGAAGTGCGGTGAGTCGTGAGTGTGAGGTATCTTTAATATTTTCGACGGCATCAACTTTGAGCTTCTCTGTGGAAAGTTTCCAACCGACCTATACATAGCAATCCTCAACGTTAGAAGAAGACTGGCATCGTTGGAGGGAGGCGTTGCAATGCTTTTGTTAAGCAGGGGACGACTGTTCACTGTTGCCTCAATCTCACTAATGATAATCTGTAAGGCTTCCTCTGTCATAACCCTCCAGTGTCCCACCACACCATTTGACCAAGAAACAGGGCTAAATCCCACACACCACGGTGACAGTTTTGATAAAATGATTATCATACATTAATTACTATCAAAACAATTCTACAACGAACATTCGGAAAAGATCAGTGTTCAATTAAACTCAGAATAACATAAAAACAAAATAGGAAACCTAAGGAGGGGCCATGTTGCCAGATTTTTCGATCATCTCCGATTTTGCTCATTTTCCACATATTTTGTTGTCCAATAGGTACATATATATATTTAAACGAGTTTTTGAAATTACCGTCGGACCTCTTACGGTTAGCGTATAATTTCTCCTCAAAGCTGATGTCAGCATGTGTCAACATAGGAAACGAAAAAGTTTCAATTTTTTTCTAGTGACAAAAAATCTCGAAACTGGGCAAAGATTATCAGCATAATTTGGTATCGTTAGAAACGTCTATTTATATGCCGTTATTTGTTGACATTACATTTTTTAAGTTAGGCCTTTGAATTTTGTAAATAATTTTTGACGTTTGCTAACGGTGAAATTTGACGTTTTTGTTACGACTGAAAACTGGAGGTTTCAAATTTGACCAAGCATTACAAAAATTCAAAGGCCTAATTAAAAAATCTAATCCCAACAAATCACAGTATACAAATAGACGTTTCCCACGATACCAAATGATGCGTGATCTGCTTTGCCTAGGATCAAGATTTTTCGTCACTAGAAATTTGTTTTTTCTAAAATTTTGAATTTCTTCGTTTTTTGCCATAAACGTGAGATCATGAAAATCGCAGCTACCAAATGCTAAACTATATCATTGGACGTAATTTCTGGTGGCTGTTGCTCAGTTTAGACTACAATTATTTTAGTTAAGCTAAATACTCCAAGTTGGTCCTGCATCCGAATCTCTGTCGGTCTGGCACCAATGGCAAAAAATAAGGCGATTTCAAATTTCTCAAAACAAGACAAATTTGACTTCAATCAAAAGCTGTTAATGCGGGGAATATTTTTCTTCTTGGACTATGGTCCGGCCGCACCAAATTTAAGTTAGCGATTGATATTTGTGATTAAGCTCCAACAGTGGCCTTGTTTATCTTAAAAGTAGATAAACTTAGCTCGAAATCTAGATTAGCCTATCAAAATCGGAACAAAATTAACTCTTTAGATGAGTTTTAAAATATACACCCTATTGCAGCTCCATAATCAAAGACTGCATATACGGAAAATTGCCTTAGTCTGATGCGGTACCCTTGTTTTCGCCCGTTATTCATGCTGCAAGCAGTTAATAGCTCGTAACTAGCGAAGTGGAGGAAACCATTCAATATACGAACTATACTTGGTATTGACGACACGTGGGGCTAACAACTTATGTATGTGTAAAAAATTAGCGAAATCGGTTCAAATTTTTCATGATGGACTCCCTCCTTAAGTACAATCAGGCGAAGCTTACGTACATCAGCATGTTGCGTCACAGAAATAAAACAATACACAGCAATACTATTCATACAGAGCAAGACATGTATGTTAACACAACAGCTTTCTTTAAGCAAATAATGGTATTCTTAGCAGTAACACAATGCATTTAATTAAATGCAATGTACACTATAATATATCAAAAATCAAAATCTATAGGTTTTGGAAAGTTATGTCCATGGAAACGCCATGGGAGATCAGTAGAAAATAATGGGGAAGGGAGCGTGTTAATGCCCCGGTAGTCAGGCCCCGACCCCGGCCCCAATGGTCAAGCTCCGGTCCAGAACCGAAACCACAAATTAGCAAAATTTTGTCAATTTTTGACATTTTTGACCAAAATTTCGAAAATTCGAAAATTAAAAATAGGTCTAACTGTTCCAAATAGTTTGTTTCCCCACCGATATGAATACAACAACATTAGTAATGTTTGTGTACCATAAATTACTGCAAAATTTAAATTTTTATAACATTTTTGAAAATTTTCGATTTGGACTCCAAATTTCCAGACCCCGGCCCGGTTCTCTAATAATAATATATCCCACAGTAATAACATGCCACACATTCTAGCTTAGTAAACATAAAAATGTTATTTTTATCAATCATTACAGCTTTAGTTCAAGTTTTCTTAAACGTTCGTTAGAGAAAGCCGATAAAATTCGTAGGCAGTATACGTATATAATCCATGAATTTAAATTTACTATTGCTTTCAGCAAACTATTAGCAAAAGCAAATATTTAGAAAACCGCGCTTCTACAGTCTGCCGACTGGAACAAAACACAATTTCCTTAATTCCAATTGCGCTTGAAATCGTTCAAATGACGCAATATTTGGAAGTACGAGCTAGCAAGAAAAGACAAGGTTAGAGAAATCACTGATTTCAAATCAGGTAACACAATTTCTAGGGTTAGAAAAATTGTGGAAACGGGTAAAACTAAGACAGGTCTATGACGTTTAGCGAAAATTAGCATTTTCAAGGTAAGACCTAAAACCGAAAAATACGGGCCAGTCCGAAATTACATTAAGCTTAAAAAACTACTCATAACCCAATTATCTGTTATTTTATTATCTTATTAAAAGTAGGAAAAACAGCAATCCGTCACGAATCCTCTTTCCCATAGTGTAAAGGTGCTCAGACCCGAACACGCCAATTCCTCTACATGTGGAGGACTGGGCGAGGTGGGTAAAAATATTTAGGGGTACAGAAAGTTGCAAAACGTTGAACGAACTCTAAGTTTACGTATGCCTGACTGGTTATTTTTGCTTCGATATTGGTGTGTTTTCATTACATTGCAAGTTGCAACCCCTTTAGATAAGGCATAAGTCTACACTCACCACATTAAACAGTTAATAAAAATCTCAGAAACGTTTTTATTTCCAGGGCAATCAACATTCACAATGGAAAACAGCTCAGGCTTCAACAAATTTTAATACAGAAATTAAGGATGATAAAGTAATATAAAATATATACCGTGACAGCTGCAGGTTGATTCTGATGTTCAGCAGATTCCAAATGCTCCACAACTTTATCAACAGAGCAATAGACCAGACAATTACGGCACAAATAGTAAGGTTCAAACACTTCACTGTAACACTGGACTTCCGACAGAGCAGTTACATCTAAAACGGTAAAAATTTACTTAAACATACCTTAGGAATAAATAAACATGCAAGGACTCAAGCATCCATAACACAAGGAACAAAACTTAACAGAATTTGGCATTTTAAGGCAAATTTTGTTAACAAGTAGGACAAATGCTCCTTGCAGAGGCGCAAAAAAGCATTTGAGAGCAATAAGCACTGAGAAATCCAAAAACGCCCACCCCCCCCCGAAAAAACGCCCGTGTGCCACTATTTGGCATAATACGGTACATGACAAACGTTATGGCTTTCATTTGATACCCATTTGATATCATTTGCCCCATAGGTGTACCTTGAGAAAACGTTGGGGGAGGGGGTAGCCGAAATTAGGGTGCGTGGGGTCAGCCGTTTTGAGGTGGGGTGGGGTCCGGAAAAATCGAATTTGGGGGGGGGTAAACAATTTTTTAGTCAAAAATTTAGAAAAAATTCGCGAATTTGCTAAGAAAGCGTTATTTCCAACTAAAAATCAACAATATTTCTTCATTTTTGCTCATTTGTTCGAAAAAAATTTGATTTTTTGAAAAATTTCGAATTTTTACTAATTGTGAGGCAAAATTTTGAGGGTGGGGTCTGGCAAATTTGGGTGGGTGGGGTCTGGGATTTGGCCATTTGGGGGTGGGGTCTGCCTCCGAAATTTCGAGGGTGGGGTCGGGACTTTTCCATTTGGGGGGAGGGGTTCCCCCCCATCCCCCCCCCCAGGTACACCTATGATTTGCCCGGCCTTCAAGCCCCCGTTGTCGTATGTGGCGGCCGTCAGAGCGAATCCATCATGGGGGGGGGAGTGTCTACATCCCCTGGAGTCACAGGCCACATCGGTAGTATGCTCCTCGTGTTCAGCTAAACCCTGATTTACTCTTTGTGGACCCACTTTACTATTGGGCCTTACAGAGTTAACATTGGCCGTGTGCCAGAACGACCAAAACATTGCATTGGAGCATCCCATCTACCTACGTATGTTATATGTTAACCCTTGTTACCCTTGTTAAAGTGTGGATGGTCTTAGGGAAGGTCGAGGGGAAGCCAAAAAGTCGCCGATTTTGCTTGGGGTTTTCAGGGTCGCTGAGGCTAATGTAATGCTGAATCGAAAAGCGGTTTTCAGATTCTCATGTTCCGCCATCCTGAAACTCCTGTATACAGCTACTTAGCAAAGTCGTAGCCATGTCTTTTATCAGTTCACCCAGAAAAAAATTACTAAGATTACGGATTCATACTCTAACTCCAGACTAAAAACACACAAAGATCGCCATACTATTCAAGACTCTTCCTTCCATAATCGCGTTGCAAATCCTCGGTTGGACATAGGCTAACTCCTTGTCAAGCATGGACAGGACATTAAAGGCTGAAAATAATACAGATACAATCCAATCAATGCATAACCTAATTACACTTGCGGTAGGCTTTTCAAAATCCGAGAGACTACCTGCACTTTGCAAACTGTGCAAACACGCAGACCACCAGTAGCAAATCAGTCTGAGCATGAACAGTGACTGGGAATACTTTATAATGTGAAAGGATATACTTCATAAAAGAACAAAGTGCGAGTAAAGTCGCATGTAATATTATACTGTGCTTATTCTAGTGGGGGAGGGAGGGAGGGGTGCGGGGCTTCGCAGGAGATTAGTATTCAATTTTTGCCGTTTTACTACTAAATCTGCTTATGTTTGTGGTAAAGAACCACTTTTGCAGTGCATCCTAGAAACATAATACTATTTTCAGCATATTCTCAGAAAAAATTTCTTGCCCCTAGGATTTTGAGGGGCCCCTAACCAAAAAATCTCTAGAACAAGAACAGTATGCATAGTACGTAGTAACTTATTGTTACAAAACAGAAATTTTTAGAACATCGCGAAAGTTTCAATGAATGAGATTGAGGTGGAAATTTTGCTTCTACTTGAACATAGGAAGTCTATCAAGTTACATAACACAGTTTATCAAATTGCTGATAGTTACTGGCTTTAGCATGCGTGAATTCCTGCAAAAGGGACCAAAAAGTTTTAACCTCTGCTCAGGGGCGCACCCAAGGGGGGGGCGGCCGCCCCCCCCCCCACCCTGTCAGGTATTCGAAGGTCAAAAATTAAGAAGCAGAAAGGAGAAAAAGCAGAAAAAAATTCCGCGCCTTCGGCGTGAATTAACCATTCTTTGGTTGCTTCGATAGCATATGGGGCGGGATGGGGTGGCTGGTCTTCAATTATTCGGTATATAATAGCAAGCAGCAGTTCCTATACTTTCTGTGCGTACTATGCATAGTATGCGTCGCTGTTTGTTTCTATTTTGATTTGACATAGTAAACTAAAACATTATCTGGTCAAGGGAACATTATGTCTAACCAACTATTCACTTATATACCTGTTATTCTGCTCAAGGCAAAGAATTTAAAGTTTTGAAAACAAATTTACTCCGAAATTTAAAATTTTCTTCTACTTATAGGGGGGTTTCGCCCCCAGACACCTTGCGTATCTATTTTTCGCCAGCTATTCATACTTTCACACCGCAGTTCGACGAGCATGCAACGTAAAATGAAGCTAACGCCTTTAACGTTGTTTAAAAACTCTTAAAAACGCAGTAACTCGAAGCTAAAAGCGTTTATAGCTTTATAACGACGTTGAGAAGCAATTTTTGTAATTTTACGCTGTCGAAATTAAAAATACGCAAAAATTTACGCAGGTCCGATTTTCAAAAAAACTCAATAAAAAACCCCTGATATGCACGCTTTTTTTACAAAATACGATTTAAAATGTATACACAAAAGCTCAGTCAAATTTTGCTACTGCTAACCACAACATGGCTCGAAAAATTTTTCAAATAGGTGAAGCTTTTTAAAAAGAGCTCTGGCTTTTAGCTGGGGGCTGCCGCCCCCAGACCTCTGCTTCTTCCCACTTTTTATTATCATAGCTACGTTGCTTTGCTTAGTTTAGAGTTTTATTAGTTTGAGTTATATAGTACGTATATACGTACGTTATGGTGAAACTAGGGCGCCACCCAGAAGACAATTTTGATCCTTTGAAACAACATAAAGCGGTCAGAAAAAATTGTTTTCGGGTCTAGAATGCAAAAAATTCTCAACTTCTGGGGGGCTGTGCCCCCAGACCCCCTGCTTTCGCATTTTTGAGAATGATTAATTCTATTTAATTACCTCAGCCAATGAAACCAACTATACTACGTCCGTGTTTGTTTTCGAAGCACAAAAACATGTAGAAATAAACTTTAAAAAATTCAACATTGATGCCCCCCGTCAGAAAACTCGGGTGCGCCACTGCCTCTTGTATACAAATTGCAATTCGCAATTCGCAATTAGGCGACTGCCTTACCTCTGAAGCCCGGTTCACAATGGAGTGCTTTATGCTCTGTGTTTTTTCAATTCACGATGGTGATTGTGCTTTGTGCTTTTGTGCTTCTGTGCTTTTGGTGTGCTTCTAGAATGTTGAACAATGTCGAAGATTTTAGTTGGTGCACTGTAATTTTTGTGTTTTTACGTGTTTCCGCACACTTTTTTTTAAAAACACACAAAATTCTAAAAAACACACTAAAAGGCCAATACTCAAATTTTCATCTGTAGGAGCAAATTTTTATTGGTTTTAAGCATAATTTTCGTTTTTCGGCGCAAAACATCATCAAATATCATGTTTTTACTCGTTTGTTTTTGTTCGGGGAAGTAGTTTTCGTGTAGCCTTCATTATTCTAAGCAACTACATGTATATGGGACTGTATAGGCATATTATTCTACGAAAATTATGTTGGCAAACTCAAGAAACGACGGGAATAAAAAATAGACATACTGTCGAAAAGCAAAAATTTTGAAGGATTTCAGACCAAAAGTTTCCAATTTTCAAAAAATTCTCCGCCAGACGCAGACCTTCCATTGTAGCGCAAAAAGACGTCTTCAACATAAATAATTTCACGTTCAGAGCTTTCGAATATCGTTTATAACGAGTAAACAAGCGATTATGTTTTGTATTTCTTCTGTAACACAAGGAAAATGCCAAATATGCTGTAAAATAAAATGAAATAAAAATAAAATAAATGCTGTAAAAAAACGGTTAAAAACTTGTTAAAACTGCGAAAAGATAATTTCAGTGAAAAACAGATTTTTTTAAAACCTGATTTGTCACCTGGAGTGGAACTTGTAAATTCGAATATTGTGTAAGAAAGAATATAATATAACTTTTAATTTTTGTCTAGCTCTACTAGCACACTTAGAGTCAAATTAGAAGCATCAAATTTAATTAACATTTAGTGCAGATTTACCATCCTGCAAAATATGAGTAAATGCTAGGCCCATCTGCTTGTTCAATCGGTAGCAAAGTCAGGGATTTGAGCCCTCGACCAGATCAATGATTTTTT
>JASAND010014518.1:0-15313 GCA_030248195.1 Trissonchulus latispiculum
ATATACATACATATGCATGGTTTACACGCATTGCCTTCTTAGTGGACATTTCCACTTTAAACTATTGCAATGGGGCAGGCAGGGTTTTATCTGTCTGGTCTGTGAGGCAGGTTGGCCGGGCCGCGCAGGTTTTTATACAGTTCAGTTTCCCTGTTTCGCTAGTGTAACGAACTAAACTTTAGCTAAGCTAAACTTTAGTTAGCATATATTTCTTCTCAAAGCTTCTAGAAACTTTAGGCGGTTACGTAACACCTGTGCAATCACGCAATCATTTTTATATAATAGCATATAACAGCATATAATGTCGTATAGCTGCTGCCTATAAAGGCAGCGTTCCGAGACGCTAGTCAGTCAGTTGCAGCTTGTCCTTTTCGACCAAACCAGTTTGTCTTTACTTAGCTAGGCAGCCAGTTGCTGCAAAGGATTACGGTAGTTCAAGGCTACATAGGCTGATGTAAGGCAGCGAGGCGAAGACGAAGTAGAAGTCAAGTTGCACTACAGTTGAAGTCGAAGCTAGGACTCACACTCCGAACCCACACGCACTGACGACACACACCCAAGCATACCACACACCACACCACACTTACTAACCAAAAGTCCTCTTATATCTTTATATATATATATATATATATCGTCCTATTGTATCGAATCTTTCTTGCTGAATAAACTACTGTTTTTAATTTGCAGTTCACTTTAAGTAAATATATAACCAGCTGTAATGCTAGTAGAAGGTGACCTGACTACTAAGCACTACGAGGTGGGTACTGCGCACAAGGAAACGGCAGAACCTGAGGAGATGTTGTTCCAGTCGACCTGTAGCAACAACCTCGCCTAAACTCTGGAACAACAGTGGCCCTAACTCAAAACAAATTACAAAACAACACCACAGAATTACGCTCAACCTAGTCTCAGACTGCCAGATTTTTCTAACTGCCTAACTGCCTACCGAACAGTAAAAGCTAAGACCTTATCTACAAATATTTGGAGACCATCTTTAATTTTAAAGCCTAACTAAAATATTTTCACAAAATATCAAAATTACTTTCACAGAATTCCAGAGGAAATTACCAAAACAAATTGTCGCACCAATGATTAGAACAAATACTCGACAACTTACTAATTTACCAACAATCAGACATTTTCACCAAGAAAAGGACCATAAATATACTCACAAGAAATAGTCAGAAATGAGGGCTGATCTGGCCGGTACGACCAGATCGGGGGACGGTTATATATAGCCAGAGGGGGAAAAATCAGAAATATTCGCAAGTGACAGATCAGTAGAGAAACACGGATATACCAGGGATCCTAGCTATAGGGGACAGCAGTAAAAGAAAACAAAGGGAAAACTCGCGCATAAAAGAATACGTATATCAAAGTCTCCACTCAAACCCGACCACTTGCTGTGAAATCTAAACTTAAGACTGACTACTTTCTGTTCTTGCGTCAGACCACCCCCCTAAGTAGCCAATCAGATGAGAGTATTGATTTTTGCGAAAAGCCTGGAAAGTTTTGATTGGATAAAGGTTCCTATCTAGTTTTGCTAGGGAGACAGCGCCGCCTAGCGGCTAAATAAAAACACGTTATGAAAAGACTAGTTTAGGGACATTTCTAAAACACATGAATTTCACACACACATTTCTCAACATTTTCAAAAATACACACACATACATTCATAAATCAAACATACTAAAAACACCCACCCATTACACAGCCAGTGATCGGTCCAGTACAGGAGCCGGTAACACTAGTATATTAATCGTACTTAACGCCTTCAGTTTATCCATAAAACCATTTTAGCCAACCGAATATACATTTTCATTTTATTTATTTAATTTATATATTTACTTCTTAAAAGTTTAACATGACGGCGTTTTTCCATTTTCAAAAAATTCTTCAATATCTGGGGGGCTCCGTTTTGTACATTATGTTTCTTGGCATTCAAACTGGTCCTCTTTAGCTGCCACTATTCCACCATTCACCGTACATATTAGTGATGGGCACTGGATATCCGGAGAATTTTTATATCTGGATAATATCCGATTTGAGAAAAATATCCGGATATCCGTGTACATTTCAGTCAAAACAAAGAAAAATTAGCAAATTTTTGACAAAAATTTCAAAAATTTTAAAATATTTTTTAAAAATTCCTCTAAAAATATTTTTGAAACGAAGGTTGCGGAATGGTTGCATGATAGACATTCACAGCCTGCCGAAAAATTGAAAATGTAATTGCAAAATCGAAAAATTTTCTTGAAGTTAAGTTTGGAATAGGCGGATATCCGGATATGAAAAAATATCCGGTGCCCAACACTAGTGTATATGTAACAGGCGTGTAGCCGTGGGGGGGGAATGGGGGAAATCCCCCCCGAAATTGTGTTGCCCCCAGGAATTTTTCCTGCCACGTGTGTAAAACGCCTATTTGTCAAAAAGTTTTCGCGCCTTCGGCGCGAAATAAGTGTATTATACCACTATAATACGTGTTTCGCAGTAAAAATGAGTACCAATTACGCTATTTGGTCTGCTTTGACCACCTTCTGCATTATTTTGGTGCATGAACAAGCACCGCGCCTCAAATGTTATTGTAATTTCAACGAATGCTCTGTAAAAATTCCACGAAGGTCATGAAATAGAAAAATTTCTCAGCTTCTGGGGGGCTCCGCCCCCCAGACCCCCCGAAAAAATTTTACATCCCCCCCCGAAATTTTTTCTGGCTACGCTAGTATATATATATATACGTATATATATATATATATATATATATATATATATATATATATATATATATATATATATATATATATATATATATATATATATATATATATATATATATATATATATATATATATATATATATATATATATATATATATATATATATATATATATATATATATATATATATATGCCATCGCAATGAATTTTTAAACAATTTTCCGATTTCAGCTTATTTTTGACAAGTTGTACTATGTCGCAACCAGTGTAAAGTAGCCAAAAACAAGCTAAAAAGGGAAATTCTTTAGAAATTCGCTGCGGGGCTATATAAGTCGTAGCAAGAGTACGTGATAAAATAAGAGTATGAAACTCTTACGCTATTATGTATTAAACATGCTTGACATGCTCGGTTCGTTAACTTGGGATACCCCCGCTGAAAGTCTCGGCGGGTCCCACCTAACACTAACGACGACGACGACGACTGCGTAGCATTTTTCTAATGATATAAAAATTGTTGCACACTACATTCCTACGAATTCTTGTTTTGTGCAACAATTTTCATGTCATTAGAAAGAGCAGAAAAAATGCTACAAAGTTGTAGAAATAGTTTTTTAATTAGGTTAACCTAATTAAAGTTATAACTAATTAATTAGAAATTACTAATAAAATAAGCCTAAGCTAATTAGCGAATCAGCGATCAGACACACACTTATATGAAAGCATGTATTAGTGCTAGGTGGAACCCCCCAGAGACTTGCAAGCCAAGCATGTCAGGCATGATTTGTACCTGTAAGAGTTTCATACTCTTGGTCGTAGCCACAAAATCTTTATCGTTCGATTCAGCGCAATTAAATGTTATGATTATGCCATTTTTACTCACTTTTGCTAGATTCGCATTGCTGAAATTTTGGGTCAAAAACTGGTATTTTTCGTAAAATTCAACTTTCAAATTTTGAAAAACCACATTGATCGGATGAAAGCTAATACATAAGAGGTCCTGAAAATCCAATTGAAAAATTTTTCCATGGAGTGAATCGCAAATAATAGCAAGTCAAATTTGGAAATGCGGCAAAGATCAAAGGATTTTGAAAATAAAAAAATTGAACAACTATCGCAATTTTTGACGAAATTAGCTGATATTTTGGGGATATATTTGGGACATGGACTAATTTTCCGCCGGACGGCTAGTTCCTGGCATTTATTGATCTTTCAAAATCTAAAAAAAATCGGTTTCTTTTGATGAATTTTAATTTTTTCAAATTTTTTCAACAAAAGGAAAGTTAATGGCATGACGATTCAGAAAATATATACATTGCTGCAGCAAAAATGTACCGCTAAATCAGTATAAGCAAAACAATTTCGCTCCCTACATTTTTGGTCAGACTTTAATTAATTTATTCGTAAACACTAATGATTAAGCTTGCTGTGTTAAAGTCTATACCTGAGCAGTTCCGAAAATGAAAACAAAAATTGTTCTATCCAGTAATGCGATAGCAGTAGCTTGTCAAAGTTGAAAAAGCGGCAAAGATCAAGGGTTTTAAAATCGAGAAATAAATAAAAATAAAATATTGAAACATCAGTCGATTTTCTTCGTTCCTGTGTAATATTCTGCGTATTTTCAGGGAGAAACGTGCGCTGAAAAAATCTTACCTCGTATATTCCGGACAAAAATCCTGATAAACCGAAGTTTTGTTTTTGAAAAATGGCGTAAATTTTAAATTTTATATATAAAAGTTTTCCTGTCATCATGAGAATTCTGAAAATATACAATGTTAATGACTTAGATAATTATTAAGCGAAGTTCAAGTGATCACAGTCTTCTGCACGCATATTTGTGTCAGACTTAAGGTGCTGGTTTCCTTTCGGGTATTTTTGTCTCCTACGGCTTTAATCCTTTACGCAAAGGGCTAAAACTTACGAAATAACCTATTTCCGTGCTCTTTAACATTTTAGGACCAGTCCCGTATTCTTAGGCCAAAAGATAGGAAAGTTTTGGTTTTTAACCTTAAGCTCCCAGTAGGTAGACAAGATACGGGATTGGTTGGTATGGCTGGAAAGAGGACTCGAAAATGAACATTTTGATCTTACAACCTTTGAACTATTTCCAGTGAGTAAGTCAGTATAAGCAAAAAACTGTTTTTAGGGTAAAAAATGGCCATTTTCGAGGAAATCAGTTTTTTCAAAATTACTGCCACATGTTAAGGACAAAATTGGCTTAGTTATACTCAATGGATACATCGTCTAAATGCACATTTTATGAATGCCTATTAGCCGAACTTTATTGCTTTCAGCTAGAGATTTGGCCGAAAAACCATTGTGGCAAAACTGCGATTATTTTGTTTCGAACATCGATTTCTCAAAAACTACTCGACGGATTTCGGAGATTTTTGGCAGAATCGAAATTCACACTTCTGCGGAGGGTCGTTTTTCTTGGTTTGAGCTGAAACGTATTGAGTAGCAAGAAAACTCAATGCGAAGTTGCGAAATTTCGTGTTACTGTGCATTTGGCCGATTTTCTCGACCGTTAAGACCTGCTGAGCCAAATCCAAAAAAACGTCCCTCGGCCCATATGTCCTTCAAATCGTGGCACAAAAAGAACTTTTCGCTGATTCTTCAGTTTTGAGAAATCGATGTTCAAAGACTTTTGGTCAGTATTCATCCTGTTAGATGTCAGCTTGTCAGAAAATTTCTGCTATTTATTTGCTAATTTTGCCAGTTCTGTAAGCTCATGTGAATGTACAGATAGTAAGCTTTAAAACGATGTATAAAGCTCTTTGCAACTCCCAAAATCGCGAAAGTTATAGCGTTTCAAAAAAATCACCACAAAAGCACTGCACTAAAGGATACCACCACCTTAAGGTGGTGATTCCTTTTGGGCACATATTGTTGATTGACGGCGTAAACCAGGATGAAATTCAACGAAACTTTCCAAAATAAGTTGTTTCAGCGTTCTAACACCGTCTGCGCAATCGCGCTTCAAAAAATCAACATTTGCGTTCAGGGCGGTGTTTGCCAATTTCTGAAAGTTTGGCAGCAGCTGCATGGCTATGACTATATCCATTAGAAAGAACTCGTTAAACTCTACAATTTTGCTTTTGGAAGCAACTTTCTAGCTTTTCTCTATCGTGAGATATAGCCAATTTTCTTATTTTGGCGTCAAAAACTTGTCCTTTCTGCAGAAATCAAATAATCCACTACTTCTTGAGCTACGAAAGCCGTAAAATTTAACTAAGGGTGTCGATTTAAAGGTCTCACAGGGGCCAATTATCGGTGGCATGACCATCGTACAATTGCTATCCCTTAGGCTGCTATCACAAAAAATGTAGTTTTTGCAAAAACACGACCAAATTTTTTCCAGCGATTGTGCAGAATTTAGTATGCAAGCTAGAGAGTTGCCACTTAGCAGATGTGTTCTACACAAAAATACCCCAGGACCCTTTTTTAGTTGCCCCGATAGGTGCTTTCTAACTGAAGTAGTGGCTTGCCAAAGTAGTGAAAAGTAGGCAAAATCCAGGTTGCGCAGACATTTTAGTTTATTTCTCCATAACGAAGAGCGATATCACAATAACTAAAAAAGGGTCCCCAGCTATTTGATAGAGGTATCGAATGCTCTAACCGATGTCCTGCGAAAAAATTTACTTCAGCCTGCAAAAAATCTGAAAAATTATACTTCTTCTAAAATACAGGAAAAACATTTTGGAAAGCCAAACTTAGATTCATTGTACTCATTAAAAAGAGAAAATGTTAAGCTACATTCTGATATAAAGATGACTTCTTAACTCCAAATAATGAATGAATAATAGTGGCTCAAAGTTGATGTCTCCAAAAGGAATCACCACCTTAAGGTGGTGATTACCTTTGGTCACATAAAGTTAGCACCATTATTACTCATTCATTATTTGGAGTTATGAAGCCATTTTTATATCAAAATGTAGCTTGGCATGTTCTCTTTCTAATTCATGCCACGAAACTAATGTTGCTTTTCAAATGTATTTTTAACACATTTTAGAAGAAGTATAATTTTCCAGAATTTTTGCAAACTCAAGTAAATCTTTTCGCGAGACATCGGTTACATCATTCGATACCTCCATCAAATAGCTGGGGACGATTTTTTATTTATTGTGAAATCGCTTTTCGTTATAAAGAAATAAGTTGAAATGTGTGCGTACCCTGTATTTTGCCTACTTTTTCCAAATTTGTCAAGTGATTACTTTAGCTAGAAAGCAGCAATCGGGGCAACTAAAAAATCGTTCCTTTGTATATTTGTGCAGAACACATTTGTTCAGTAGCAGCCCTCCAGCGTGCATGATGAATGCTCCACAACCTTTGGAAAAAATTTGTCGTGTTTTTGTAAAAACTACATTTTTATGATAGCAGCCTACAGGATAGCAGTTGGAAGACGATCATGCGTCGGATAATTCTCCCTGTGAGACCTTCAGATCGACGCCCTTAGTTTGATTTTACGGCTTGCGTAGTTCAAGAAATGTTGGATTATTTGATTTCTGCAAAAATAACAAGTTTTCGACGCCAAAACAAGAAATTCGGCTATATCTCAAGGTAGAGAAAAGCTAGAAACTTGCTTTAAAAAGCAAAAATATGAAGCTCAATGAGATCTTTCGAATGAATATAGTCGTACCTGTATAGCAGCTGCCAAACGTTCAGAATTGGGAAAAACCACTCTGACCGGAAATCTCGAATTTTTGAATCGGGATTGCGCGGAGGGTGTTAGAACGCTAAAAGAACTTATTTCGGAAAGTTTCATCAAATTTCATCATGATTTACGCCGCCAAATAACAATATGTGCGCAAAAGGAATCACCACCTTAAATACGTTTTATGCAACTGGCCTCAGGTTGCCTATCCAGCATGGTAATGCTCTGTTGGTCGCTGCCCAGGTTGACCAACATCTTGTGGACTAATTTTACTAAATTCCCCCTAAAAAGTGGGCGCTGTTTTGGTACTAATTTTACCTTGATGAATCGTTAAGAAGCTAATAGCGTGGATCACTTTATCACAGACTGAGTCAACAAAGTGTTCACTTCCTTTACTTCAGGTTCATGTTTTATTTATATATACTTGCTTTCATGTACTCCGAAGAAAGGCAGTAATAACGAGTGTAGTCGATGTGAAAATCCCCATGATGCTAAAACGCAATTAAAAATTTAATTAATAAAGAATGGCTGACAATTAAAACCTAATTTTAATGTTAATTCATAATTTAACCTGATTAACTTCAAAAGTTAATCCCAGTTTACGTTCCTTCCGTTGTTTTTCTTGATACTGCCTCCTGAAGCGATAATTGATTAGACTGCAGTTTTTGCTTCCTGCATATGTTTTGCCAGATATCTTCAACTAAGCGAACGTAGGGACGCTGTGTAACAATGGTGATAACAGGATTACCAACTGGGTTTAGAGTCATCGCCATGAATGTAAGGATCATCATAATATAAGTACTTTCAGTTCGTTCGAGGTTGCCTTTGTGAGCTGCCGATACTGCATACAAAATTCGATACGGCAGACAAGTGAAAACTGACCACAGGGTTGTGCTGAATACAAAAATGATGGATTTTAAATGACTCGTTCCTGATGGTTGCTGACTATTACTTCGACGTATATGTCGCACAAGCGAACGTGAGGATGAGTCTGTGGAGTAACGATTCTGAGCGTTCTGGTTCTGACGTTTGTTATTGACAACCAGCAGCCCAATGTATAAACTGATAAAAAAGGACGCACAAATTGGCACAGCAAAGAATACAATCAAAAACAGTAAGTAAACGTTAATTGTGTGGGGATGGAAAACACAAGGTGGTATAAAGTGGGTAGCTGGACCAAATAAAATCAAATAGGTCCAGATTACCGCAATACACCAACACATTGCAATCCCGAGTGCAATTTTTCGTCTCGTCACAATTAATCCATAGTGTAGAGGCTTATGGATGTATATAAATTTGTCCACGTTTAGCAGCAGTAAGCTGAGACTTGAACTGATACTACCAACATAGGAAGCGCAGAAGACCAGAAAACAGACACCCTTTGGAACGACATAATGTAAAGCAAACTGAAGATAGAGCACCGGTCCATGGATTGAGCAAAATAGCAGGTCTGCTGCAGTCATGCTCATTACGATCAGCTTGTTGACGTGACTAGACTGACGAACTAGTTTAGATCCCAGATAAAGAACAAATAGATTTATAGGAATTCCAAGCAGTGTTACCAGTAGCAGCTCCACATAGCCAGCACAATGTCGCATGAACAAAATCGTCTCCGACGACATAGATCTTCTCTCTTCGATGGTGACATTTTCCGCTAAGTTTTTAGCAAACTTCAATACCGTGCCATTCAAAAGTGTGATGCCTATGTAATACAAATAGATGCAGTTGTTTGTAATTAATTACAATGAGCAATAATTTGCACAGTCCGCTGAACCTACTATTAACTGAAGGAACAATGATTCCGTTTGTTTAACCAAATGTATGATGCTTTATTAGTAACTTATTAAGGTGGTAGTACCACTAGCGGGATTTTCGATCTAATCTTGGTATAAATGAAGCAAACGTGACGAAACTACTAACGGCTGGCAGGCTATCTTTGCATAAAATTTTGGTGTCAGAGAGTGCATTATTGGCTAGCTACCATGATGGCTTTGCGCATGCGCAAATAGTCAAAATTTGATTTGAGCCTTATATCCTAAATTTGAATTTGAATCCTAAATCTGCCATGTGAAAGAGCATAAAAAGAGCTTTAAAATGAAGTGCATATCTCTTCTGTACGTGGTTGCTATAAAAAGTTGCAGATAGTTTTACATACGGCTGACTTACGTTGACCGTTTGTACCTGCAATGTAAAGTAATAGCAGTTTATCCAAAACTTAAATCTATTGGGTTTTAAAGGTTGTTGGTGTGTTACTTATGTGTATTATTTAACAATAAACACTATGCAGCGGATTGAAAGGATAGCGAATTCCTAAAACCAAAGCAAACAGTGAGAAGTTGCTACTACCTTTGTTTTTGATTTTCTCGTCACTGCTTCAACCAAACTTGACCAAATTTTTCAGATATGTTTTATATCTCCATACGCTCAGGCCGTTTTCTTTATTTTTGGAAAAACGCAGTAGTGTGCAAAATATAGAATTTACAAAATTTCAAAATAAGCTAAAAAATGGAAAAAAAGCACTTTTACGAGAAACTAAAAAAACGGCCTGAGCGTATGTATTTATAAAGCTTACACGCGAAATTTCAAATGAATTCGTCGAAGATTGAAGGAGATATTTACTTTCAAAACTTGAAATACCTTTCCTTTTGTGTAGACAGCAAGCCAACCCCCACAGCGTTGCAGGCAAGCGCATTTGATGCAAAACATGATAAAGAACAAATGAGTCAAATTTTAAGTCGATTGCTTAAGTTTTTAGTTCACAGTATCTGTTCAAAGACCACCCCGGTAGTGGTACTACCACCATAAATGGATACAAAGTTGGCTTAAAATTAGATAGCAAATGATACACAATTTCATAGCTTGAAATGAGAACATGTATCATCGTCTGGTCTGATTTAGCATAACTACATTATCTGTGATCAAGCCGTAAATCATTTTTAAACAAGATTTTCCGAAAATTGTGCAAATTGAACAATTTTTGCTTCTAAAGAGCTGAGTCCTGTTGGAGATAATTTTTTGGATTTCGTCAGAAATATGTGTTTACTATTTTACACATTTTATCAATTAACCTCGAATTTCGCTTTTTGTCTCAAGAGATCTCTAAGGTAGTCAAAAGTTTCGAAATTGTTCGATATGTCGACATTTGAAACAATCAAAAAAATTAACCGGCAAAATTTCGCTTAATTGATGGACGCAGTGCAGAGAATTCCGTGTTTAAAAAAAGTTATGCAATTTTTATAAAGCAGTTTTTCCTGTTGCGCTTTTTCCTGCTGCGCCTCAGCGCAGCATGTCTCTTATGTTTTCCAGCCCTCCGTTGCACGCAGACTCCACGCAGAATGTAGATTTTTACATAAATGCACATCTTCTGTGCTTTAAAACAGAGAGTGCATGCTTTGTACATAGATTTTTTAGAAGAACTGTTTCTACAGGCAAACGTGTATATGCAAACCAGCCTTTTTGATTTATTTTTCTTTACATAAGTATATTTACATCTCGTTAAATTGCCCAGGATGGATTTTCGAAATAGGAAATCTTATTTTTTCAAGCTCTAGACTTGACATGATCCTCCACTTGTAGCGCAGTAAGAAACCACTGCGCTACAGGAAGTTCAATACATGCAGTAAAACGGAAACAAATGACTTTAAGTGACCAAACGTTTACGGCCCATGTCAAGATTCACTTTCAAAAGTCACTTTTTGATGCGTTTTGATCTACCACTTGATTTTCTTGAAGCTTTTATTTTCATGGGGGTTCTTGGGGTTCTAGGGACTCTTAACTTTTTGTAATGATTTTTTCACTTTTTGATGGGGGTTCTCAGGGTTCTTGGGGGTTCTTATTCTTAACTTTTCAAATAGATTTGACCCATATATTTAGTTTCAAATTTTTGATGGGGGTTCCTGGTGTTCTGGGGGTTCTGAAATTTTTTTCAGGAGATTTGATCCTCTACTGCCTAGTTTTAAGTGCTTGCTGGAGGTTCTGAGGGTGGTGGAGTGCGGGCGTACCGAAAAGTGTTTGCGTTGTCTATACTTAGATCCAGGACGAACTTGTTGTTCTTGTCGTCAGCTTTCTATTGATACCCATATTGTGGATATTGGATGTTTCATACACACAAATTTCAGTCTAAATTTATGAGAAAAGCCAGAAGGACCCTCCCAGTACACCCCGGTTATATGCTACAAATTTGATGACTGAGATACATATTATAAACATATCATGTCTGCTGAAGTACCTGCTGAAAGGAGTGGATCCGCAACGTAGTCACGTACAAATCAAAGTCCTGGATGCAAACGCATGAAGAAAGTTTGAGAACCTCTTTTTCTGGCGGGGGTTCTGGGGTTTCTAATTTTATCTTGACATAGGCCAAGTTGACTAACTCTTAGTTTTAATTATTATTCTCCATTTATTTTACGATAACTTTCAAACTTTTTAGAAGTTAGATTTAAGTGTTGTTGGGTTATTCGCTATAACTTTAACTTGAGATTTGAACTTATTTCCCCGAATCAAATGACTAAAGTTGAAAAATAGCTAAGTTTTAACTTTTCAAATAATTGGTGTTTCTAGGATGCAGTTAAGACGGTGAGAGCAAATCAAGAATTGAATGCCATAAAAATTTTTGAATTTTGAAAAAAAAACCGGTAATGTGTGTTAGTTGTATATAATTATGTATTAACAATTAATTATGTATAGGTACATTGAAAACTATATAAGTTAAATTAAATGCATTAAATCAGATGTTGACATTGTCAAATTTCTAATCAACTGATAACAGTAACTGTTATATTATAAACATTATAACTAAATTATAAAATAAAGGACCATTTAAAATTATTTTTGTCAGAATTTCAGGCTGCCTATTGTTGCTTACGCAATACATGTATTTTATGCACGTGTGATCACAAAATATTAGCTATTCTTTTACATGTATTTATGTATATGTGTAGCCCATTGGCTCTCTCCTCTCGCTCGGACTAAGGCTACGGCCTTAGTGACTGCAGGCAGGCGTTTTTTCATTATATCTTTATGATTAATGCCTTGTATCCTTCGTGGATCCGCCTGCTGGCCAGCGTTTACTTCATTTTCTTGATGTATATGTGTAGAAGTTTATATATCTTGGACAATGCCCATGTCAAGACAAAGAAACACTGACGCTTTTTGCCTAATGACAGGCTAGTGCGATACGCACCAAATGGTCACCGAATTTCAAGTTCAAATTTACTTAAACATAAACCCTAAAACTCATTTTTATGATATACAACTTATTAAATTAAAATTGCTTTGTTCAAATGTGTGGAAAAATTGTTCAAGAACTCAACTTTTCATAAAATCCATCTAGTATGCGGGCACGGATTTCACTTTGCTATTCATTTTACGGGGACAGTCACTGAGGTCATTGCCTTTGAACTACTCTTCTCAGTTCCCTATTGCCTTTGGACTAGTCTTCTCAGTTCTTTGAGTTTTGCCTTTAAGTGAAAAATGCAATTAACGCACTGCAGGGGTTTCTGTCCCCGTAAAATGTACAACAGCCGAACCAAAGAACCCAAATTAATAACAACTTTCTATCTGACTAAAAAGACGAATTAGGGAAATGAAGAAAAAGAAGAATTAGGGAATAATCTCAGTCTGGAGACTGGCAGACCTGCCTTTACTCATTTCCAAATTGACGATAGATTGTGCCCTACTCGATTTTATGCTAGGCTACTTCTTGCCAAGGTTAAGAACAAGGTACGTTTTGTTTGGAGGTTCAGCTTTTGCGTCCCTTGTGATTTATGTTTTTGGTACATTTATTGAGCTATAAGCGCTTTGATTTTGCCGGATTTAAACTGTTGAGACAGTTGAATGTGATTTAATCAATAATTTAATTTAATCAATTTTTGAGCACCAGTATAGCTTGGGAGCTGCGCATAGGATGCCTTAGGTAAGAATAGTGCTGGCTAGCGGTGGACGTCATAAGTTCGGCTCGAATATACTGTACCTAGCTATCCATTATATATGTTGCTTAGCTCTATATGAGTGTAACCTTTGAGCAGCGCTCAAATGTTTTGCAGTTTTGTGTTGTCTATTGCTTTTGTAGTTTGGAGCTGAAAGCTCCAGTGTAGGGGTCTGAGTAAATGTTAGATTGAAGTTAGGCGGCGTCTAGTTCTCGCTCTCGCTCTATCTTGTTACACTGGCATCCCTCATGGCCCTTTTCTAGCTTCTAACATTTTGACTGGAAAGTGTGACATTTTATCTTCTTTTGGATGATGCACTGGAACAACTATTCACCTGTTGTTTTTTATTTTCAGACTCAGACGCAGACTAATTAATTAATTAATTTGTTTTATTTTGATTTGAATTTTGGAGAGCCTCCAGAATTAGTCCTGATTTTCTTCTTTTTGGGTTGGACATTCTTTGAATCTCAAAGAATCTTGCGCTACAGTACAAAGGTAAATTACGCTTATAGTTATGGCTGAATCAGATGTAGCTGAGACTTCTAGTCGAGATTGTAGAGTTTGAATCGAACCGTACAATCTCTGACTACTGAGTTAAGTGAGACAAGTCGCGAGGTGCAAAAGGCCGAGGAATTTGAAAAATCAAAGGCAGACTTTTCACTAACTCAAGATAATGCAATTGGTTTATATGAACTAATTGGGTATTCAATTTTTTCGCGGGCAGCCCCAAGAAAAATTTTTCTGAATGGTGGGACAACTTTGAACTTGCTGCAGCCAGCTCAAGGGTTAGACCCCAATGCGAGAATGCGTAAAACGCCCTACTACATTAGGAGAGAGACTTTGCCCGGGAGAGACTGGAGAAAAATCATAGAGGATATTCGGAACTGCCTAACCGGGACCCTGATGCTACATCTGCAGAACCAGAGTACAAAGATGTTGTTGACGTAATGAAGGAATCGTACCAAATCTCTGAGAATCAGAGGCTTAGTGGTCCGTTGCTGCGCAGCAGAGCCAAGAAGCCGTCTGAACTGAAGCGATAGAAGAGTTCAGCCACGCCATTCAGCAATCGGCTAAAATTGCCTACGGGGAAGGACTTCCAGCCGAAGCACTAGATTTTCTTACTAAGGATGTGTTTTTTCATAACCCAGACAAAAAGATTAATAAAAAAGCTTTTGTCAAAAGACCCTTCTACGTTTAGCAAAGCAGTGAATTTGGCATCAAAAGAAGAAGCAAAAGCAAAGCTTTTTGACGCAGACAGTGACAGCGACCATACTGAAAAGTCTAGGGCAAAAGAAACCGAATCTGACAGCAGTGCACAGTTGTCTAAACAGTTTTGTGATACTTTGGAAAAAAGTAATTTCAAACAAACTCTATGACACTGCAGCGCTGTGCCTGACTGAAATTAATTAATATGTAAAACCCGAAAAGAGCCACCAATCTGTTTCTTCAGAAACAGATGTCCGAATAGCAAAGTTAGGCGCTGGAGGTTTGACGGACTGCTTAGAAGCAGTAACCGGCGAAATTTTCGATCCGGAAATTTCGAATCCTAAGCACGTGGCGGATTTCGAAGGTCTAACGAAATCCAATGCTACAATTGCTATAACGATGAGCACATGCAGTACAACTGTTCCTCAAGCTACCACTGGCTGGAACCGAGGACAAGGTAGACAACGCAGACCAAGCCGCTGTCCTTTCAGACGTGGGCGGAGCGGGCTATCGACCTCAAGCACAGGCAATTGAACAAACCTCGCAGCCACAAGCCGAGTACCCAATGTCTGTGCCAGATACTCGATGCAGTTGCTCATGAAAGTACAGTCACTAAAGGAACAGGTTAGTAGGTTGCAAGGACAGTTGTATCTCGATTTCATCGGAGTTATTGATGTAGTACTTTTGGGCGAAGTTACTTTGGAACAAAATCTGAAACAGCAAAACCATGATGACCCTAGGGAAGCTAAACAGGATGAAGATAGTTGCAAAAGAAGTCACGGACGAAAATATTAGCAAAAGCAAAAGGCAA
>JASAND010014519.1:0-23166 GCA_030248195.1 Trissonchulus latispiculum
GACAAAGCCCAAGTTATATGAGGCCTAAATCCAAGTTACAACGGGCAGCGCCCGTGACATAGTGCTCAGTGCAATTGAAATTGAAATGCATGTAATTAAGTATGTAAATAGAAGCAATGAAGTATCAATTATGTTGTTCCTTAAAATTCCATGAATACACACAGAAACTCTTACAAGACTATTTCTCTAGATTCAAATTTACTAAAAATGTAGTAGCAAAAAGTTACATAGAAGATCAGTAGAAAAAAATTCAATTGTCAGGATTCTTTTTGCCAGTTCAGTTAACCCTGTTCAGCAGGTTCTACCGAATTTCAGTCAGGTTGCCTTTCTATGACCGGTGAGCTGGGCGGAGTACTAAAGTTGGGAGCAGTCGAAGGCTGATCTAGGCACCAGGTTTTCATCCGTTTGTCGAATGGCCACGGACTGAGTTTGGATTACTACAAAGGCAACGTATCAGCAGTGAAAATGCAAAACTCGATAGAGAGTACCGGTCTGCCATATGTCCCAGACTATAAATTGAAAATAAGAGAATAAGAACGTATTAAAAATTGTCAATAAAAGAATCTGATCAGACTGAAATTAAACATAAACATGTTAGAGTGTACGGCCAGCTTAATCCGCCCTTCTTTTTCTTTCAACAGTCTGTTTGATCTGTTGCTGAGGAGGATGAATTCTGAATATTTACGCTCAGCCTCCAGTCCCAGGCTTTGCGTGACTGGCTGAACGATTTGTGGAGACTGGCATTGGGAAACACCTTGGAAATAGTCTCTCGAGAGTAGCAGGCAGCGATTTGACGTTGGCGAGAAGGCAGATCAAACCAGTGCACAATTTCGAAGTCACCAATTTTGATTTTATCGTCATAATCATTTGGAAATAGATTTTGATTCAGAAAATCCACCAAGGATTGCCGTAGATCGGAACGATTAGACGAGGATAGGTCAAAATTTTCGATAACCAAATTACGCGATCGACTACGGCTGTTCTACAACACCACCTTCACCTCTAGGTTAGCGATACTGAGAAAGTTATACGAAATGGCAGACTCTATTTGCTTAATGAGAGTATGCAGAGACAAGGCAATATCATTTTATCGTCGTCGACCAACTCATGAGGTCGTTTAGCACTATCGGACGCGACTCCAGACAAAGAAGATGAGGCGGACAGTATATTAAAACAAAAATAAATGTAAAAATAGCACAGCTTATGGTATACCATTTATTTGCTAATCACGAGATAGCATTGAGTAGTTTTATCTGATTTGCACTATTGGAGATAACGGCATTATTAATGTCAGTATGTTTTAACGTCATCGAATTTATCACATTTACTATAACTGCGCTTGACAGTTGACTGTATTCTCTTTTATTTTAGCATATTAGATATATTAGATCTCATTACTGGGAGTCTGTTAACAAGGAACGAGAAATCAATCGTCTATCAAGGAACGTCTATTGTTCAATTTAGTTACAAAAGTATTATTAATTATATTAACTTTAATATCTAATACTTCTGCTGCCAGATTAGTTGTATTGACCTAATTTACTTCTAATTCTTGAGTATAAATATCATACTTAATGGAATCGAAATGATTATTATCGTCACTAATGTTAAATCATCTATATGTCTGAATGCATTTCAATTTTTCGAACCTGTCATATATTAAAACTTAAATAAATTTCAATTTTTAAGCCGTAATGGTAGCTACCAATCAATGTTGGTAGCTACCATCGCTGGAAAAAATTTGGTCATGTTTTTGCAAAAACTACATTTTCTACGATAGCAGCGTACGGGGTACCATTTAGAAGATTATAATGTCACGGATAATCGGTCTCGACGAGACCTTCAAATTGACACCCGTAGTTTAATTTTACGGCTCAAGTAGCTCAAGAAATGGCGCATTATTTGATTTCTGCAAAAATGACAAGTTTTCAACGCCAAAATAGGAAAATCGACTATATCTCACGATAGCGAAAAGCTAGAAAGGTACTTCAAAAAGGAAAAATGTAGAGCTCGACAAGATCTTTCGAATGAATATAATCATAGCTGTACAGCAACTACCTAACTGTCAAAAATTGACAAAAACCACCCTGAACGGAGACGTCGAATTTTTGAAGCGGGATTGCGCGGAGGGTATTAGAATGCTAAAAGAACTTATTTTGGAAAGTTTCATCAAATTTCATCTTAATTTGAACCATCAATCAACAATATGTGCCCAAAAGGAATCACCACCTTAAAGCTGTTTTCATGCTCTTTTACGGAGTACATGCTTTGTATCATAAGCTTAAATAATATTTTGATTATTTGCACATGATGGTAGCCAGCCAATTTTGACACCAAAACTTTGTGCAGAGATAGCCTGCCAAACAAACTGGTTTCTCCTAAAATTTTGTCGAGATTGCTTCGCCCATACCTAAGGTGGTAGTACCACTACCGGTGTGGACTTTGAACATATATTGTGAACTATAAACTTAATCAATCGCCTTGAAATTTGGCACATTTGTTATTTATCATGTTTTGCATCAAATGTGTATGGCTACTATGTTGTGGGGACTGGCTTGCTGTCTACACAAGAGGAAATGTATTAAAAGCTTTGAATTTAAATGTCTCCTTCATTCCTTTGTGAATTTATTTGACATTTTCCATGCAAGCTTTATTAATTTATACGCTCAGGCCGTTTTCTTAGTTATTCGTAAAAGTGCTTTTTCGATTTTTAGCTTATTTTGAAATATTGTAAATTCCATATCTTGCCCACTTCTGCGTTTTTTTAAAAAACAAAGAAAACGGCCTGGGTGTATGCAGATATAAAACATATCTGGAAAATTTGGTCAAGTTTGGTTGAAGCAGTGACGAGAAAATCAAAAATAAAGAATTCGCAACTTTTCATTGTTTGCTTTGGTTTTACGAATTCGCAATGCTTTCAATCAGCTGCATAGTGTTTTTGTTAAATAATACACATAACACAAGAACAACCTCTAAAATCCAATAGATTTTATTTTAGTATGAAATGATCTTACATTACATTGCTTGCGCAAACGGTCAACATAAATCAGCCATATGTAAAGTCATCTGTAACTTTTGATAGAAACCACGTACAGAAGAAATATGCATATCATTTTAAAGCGTTTGTTGTGCTCTTTCACATGGTGGAGTAACATTTAATATATGAAGCTTAAAGAAAATTTTGATTATTTGCGCATGCGCGAAGCCATGGTGGTAGCTAGCCAATTATACGCTTTCTTACACCAAGATTTTGCCCAAAGGTAGCTTGCAAACCAAACTTGATTCACCAAACTTTTGACAAGATTGCTTCATCCATACAAAAATTACGCAGGAAATCCGGTAGTGGTACTACCGCCCGAAATTACGTAGAAAATCCCGCTAGTGGTACTACCACCGTATGGTCGCTTCGTGACCGGGAACGACTCTCCTAAATTCATGCTTCAACCAATCTGTTCAAACATTCAGCATCATGAAAAACCTATAGAAATCAGTTTCGAACAATCAGTTTTCCTTTGATATGCGCGATGAGAATGGTAAATATAGATTTGTCATATGTACAACAGCCTGTATCTTTTGATAGGAACCACGAAGAGAAGAGATGCGCCCATTGTTTGTCTTGCTTTTTCACACGGTGCGTTCGTATTGAGATGAATGCGTCATTTCGTTTTCACGTTCACGACTATGAAACCTCCTTTAGAGAAAGAGCAGTCATGTCATATTCGAAAGACGTCATGTAGTCGTTATAGAGCACAATTGCTATTTCGGCTGATACTGCCATTTTCTAAATGCGATATTAAGAACCGCTGTTTCGCTTACTGTCTATCAATAAAGTAGTTTTTGTTAGCTTCACACATGGAGCAGCAGCGTGAGTAGACCGTTTTCCTACACTAAACAGTTAAGAAAGTCACAATGCTACGAAAGATATAAAAGCACTGTACAAATACTGTACAAAACCTACCACGTTAATGCCATAATAATTTGGAAAGATTTGCGAATATCACAAGCGCTTGGGCCTAGAACAGCATTTTTAAAATTTTATCAGGTTTGAAGCTTTGCAGGAATGGCGGACAGTCTACCATCGAACTATTACATACAAGCAAGAATAGCTATTTGCTAGCTTAACATTACAACACCCGTCTCGGGTTGACGGCTGTGTTGGGCATAGGTGTGGGGGGGTAACCCCCATACGTGTGCTTGGGGGGGGGGGTTTCCCCCCCAGACTTGAGCTCACCCCCCAGAGGGGTCCCGCACCCCCCCAGAATCCGGATTTTTCCGGTAAAAAACCTTTGGCCGCCCTTCACCCCATTTTTTTGGAAATAGGTGTTGTGGCAAAAAATAGGTGTTGTGGCTGGGCAAAAAAACCGGGGGGGGGGGGTTCCGACAGAAGGTGGGGAGACCCCCCCTAAATTTTCGATTTTATGCCATTTTTGGCCACTTTTTGGCCAAAAATTTGGGGGGGGGGTAGCAAAAATCTGAAAATCTGGGGGGGGGGGTCGCCAAAATTTGTCATTTTGGTGGGGGGTCCCCCCAGTGGCGGATCCAGGATTTTGAAAGGGGGGGGCCCCCGGAAAAATTTTTTGGGGGGGGGTAACCCAATCTGTGGGGGGGGGGGGGGGGTAAAAATTTGCTTTTTCCAGGAACAAAATATTTTTACAATAAAATTAATATTGTGTATGGAAAGGTTAGTTCACTTGCCAATTGGAAAACAACTATATCCCGTGAGTGAAGCAAAGCATGGAGAATTCACACAACAAGCACACGGGGGGTCGGGGGCGGAGCCCCAGAAGTTGAAGAATTTTTGAAATTGGAAAAAAATCCGTCATGCAAACTTTTGAAAAGATTAAATAAATAAAATGGAGATGTACATGTACATATATACGTATATATATTATATATATATATAGTAACTTACGTGAAAAACTTGCAGTAAAATCGTGTAAGTATATACAAGGAATGGTGGCAATAAAGAGGACAAGTTACAAGGGCAACAAAGATAATGTGAGAAACGGAGCCCCCCAGAAGTTGAAGAATTTTTTGAAATCATGGAAAATTCAGCAATTCAAATGTTTAAAAAGATTATATAGTTAAGATGAGATGAGTTATCGAGTTGTATAATCGATCAGTGGAAAACCAAAACGGGAATTGGATGCTTCTCAGAATTTTTCACTTCCACGATTTATTTTAGAACACTTTCAGAAGCTGCCAATTATCAATCTTGCATTGCCCATTTATATATACGTATACGTTATGAAAGTAAAATAAAATTTGTAAATGCCCGTATATATATATATAAGCCGGTATATATATAGTCATAAAATAAACTGAAGGCGTTGAGTACAATTATATACTTACAAAACAGGAAAGGAAACAAAATAGAAGACACTTTAAGAGACAGAAGTTCTGTCACAGAACTAAGTACGTAATAAAGCAGCACAGAAATATGAGTGCGCCGCAGGCGAAATTTTTTAAAAATTTGTGACATTTATTAAAATAATGCTTAATTTTCACTCAAAATATGCATATAAACAGCTGACAAATTTTTCTAGGGGGGGGGCCCGGAATGTCAAAGGAGGGGGCCCAAATCGCAAAGGGGGGGGCCCCGGGCCCCCGGGCCCCCCCCGGGATCCGCCACTGGGTCCCCCCACCCCCCCCTACCCTAACACACCTATGCTTCACCCCCCAAAACCATAGGTGTGTTAGGGGGGGTGTGGGGTGGGGGGGACCCCCCACCAAAATGACAAATTTTGGCGACCCCCCCAGATTTTCAGATTTCTGCTACCCCCCCCCCCCCGACTTTTCGCCAAAAAGTGCCCAAAAATGGCATAAAATCGAAAATTTAGGGGGGTCCCCCCCAGTAGCGGCGCCAGGATTTTTTGAAGGGGGGCCCGACCCGACCCAAAAATCCGGCGACCTTTTTTTGGAAAATCCAAAAATTTTTGCTAAATTTTGGCAAATTTTACCTTCATTTTCCAAAAATCTCACATTTTAGTAAAAATTTTTCGATTGTTAGCAAAAATTTTTCAATTTTTAGCAAAAATTTGCCGATTTTAAAAAAATTTCTTAAAAACACTCAAATTATGCATATAAACAGCTGAAAAATTTTTCAAGGGTGGGCCCGAGCCCGACACCCCAAAGGGAGGGGCCCAAATCGCAAAGGGGGGGGGGCCCAATCGCAAAGGGCCCCCCCTGGCTCCTCCACTGGTCCCCCACCCTCCGTCGGAACCCCCCCAGATTTTTTGCCCAGCCACACCTATGCCCAAAACTTCCCCTCCTGCACATGTCTGGTAACCCTTCCCAGCCATTTTTCCAACCCTCCCAGAAATTTTTGGGCCCCCCAAGTGGGAGGGGGGGGGGGGTGGTGTGCGCCGAAGGCGTGACAATTGGCCAAAAATTGGACATTGTAGGGTAAATTTTTGCAAAGTTTTTCCAAAGGTCCAAGTTTTTGGCTTAACGTGATTATCATCGCGAGAAATACACGTTTATAACGGTCTTATGGACTTCTAGACTCAATATTGACCTCACCTTGTTCTGGACTCAGAAACATGTTGGCAATCAAGTTTTCGAGTTTAAAAACACGGTCTAATGTTAAAATTACGTAATGAGTTTATGTTTTTCGACAATAGCAATGGTTGGAAATGCGGTTTTGGCATAAAAAATGAAAAAATTTTTTGGGAGAGGATTGGGGGGGGGTTTGAGGGGGTCTAAAAAGAGGGCCCCCCCCAAATTTCGGGGGAGGGGGGCCCCCACCCCAAATCCCCGTTACACCTATGCCCCCCGTGAACCCCCCCAAACTGGGACCTCAGAATATCCAAAAAATGGCATAAAAATGCAAAATTTTCTGTATTTTAACGCTTTTTCCGTTAAAACAGGGTTTTTTTTGTGCATTTTACTGTGCATATGCACACTTTTTTCCAAAATGCACACTCGAATTTAAAAATGCACACATAAATGCACAGTCAAATTTTGCTTCCGCTAACCACAAAATGCTCTAAAAAATTTCCAAAGTGCTTTAAATTTTAAAAAAAGCTCTAGCTTTTAGCTGGGGGCTGCCGCCCCCAGACCCCCGCTTTTTCTTACGTACTATTTTTCGATCATGGCAACGTCGCAACAACCTTTCTTTGTTTTATTCTTCCTCACTAAAGCCACTAATTATTGAAATATTTCTGCTTTAGATTGTTAAGTATATATTTATACTAGTGTGCGTTCCCTCATCGTCAAAAATAAAAGGCTGGATTAAGCCTATTTTTCTCAAAGCATTTCTTTACATTTTCTTCCTCTACAACGGTTCGACGTGTGCAATGCTAGCTCTCTTATTGCCGTTTGTTAATCTGTTAAAATGGTAAGAAATTGTTCATAAAAATTTCTTTCGTGTTCAAAATTCCAAAAATTCCCAACTTCTGGGGAACTCCGCCCCCAGACCTCCCCGGCGTCGACTTTCAATCTAATTTCTGCATTATATATATACGTTATTAAATGGTTACCCGCAGAACAGGGCTGAATTACACCAATACATAATTTCAGCTCGGATTTTATCGTTACTTTGAAGAAATTCTTGAATTATATAAGTAAATTTGGCAGCAAATTGACAATCCTATGTTGATTTTATGTTATTCAAAATTTTGCGCTTAATAGGTTCACAGCATTGCATATGTCAAAACCCGACACCTATATACGTTAGTTCTGCATTTGCCTAAATATCAGTATATACGTGTGCTAACCAGTTAAGATTTAAAATCGTCATCAAAACATCAACTAAAGCCAGCGTGGGATTCCAGTTGAAGTCAAAGATGCGTAGAACACAAAATTACGGCCAAAAATGTACGTTATAGTTCAAAATAAGCAATTTTTTAAAAATGCACACATTTTTTCCAAAATGCACACTATTTTTTAAAAATGCACAAAAAATGCACACTTGTCCGCAACCAAAAAAAACCCTGCAACAAGGCTTCTTTTGATAGTTTTAATTTTTGGCGGTCAAAATTTGAGAAATGTTTTAAAAAAATGACCATTTTTGGGCAAAATTTAGCTAACGGGCCGGGGGCCGGGGGGGGGGAGGTGGGGGTAGCCGAAAGTTGAAGGATGGTAAGTCAAAAATTCTTGGAGGGGTGAGGCCACAGGTCGGCACAGACTACAATTTGCCTACAACGTTGTAGGCTGGACCCACGCACTACGCAAAGCAAAATGAAGGACTACGCACGAGGCCGCCCCGGAGAACTATATACGCACGCGGAATACTACAGCACGGCGTCTCGTAGGACTACGCATGGAGGCTCGCCGAGCGTGCTTAACCGGAGAACTACGCACGCGGAAAAAGTCAGATTATCCCCTCCTGCGACTGCAGAATGCAAATAAAATTTCTAGGCTCAACGTCAACACCCCCCTTTTTTCAAAATCTTGAGTGCGCCCCTGAACATAACTCCTGGGAAACACGTTAAAAATTAAAGGACTACGCAACGGTAGAGGTGCGTTGTAGGCTGGTGACTTCGACCTTGCCGACCTCTGGGTGAGGCAAAGCAAAGGGGACCGAAACTTTTTGGGAGGGAGGAGGGAGTACCATAGTTTCACCGGAAATTTTGGTTGGGGGAGGGCCGGAGGGGTAAGCTCTGGAAATTTGGCGGTCGACCCGACCCACGAAATGTGATGGGGGTACCGTACCCATAGGTGTACCAACCAGGCTACAGTTTACCCCCTGTGAGACCCCCCCACAGAGAGGCCAGACCCCCCCACCCCCCCATACCCGACCTCGACTACTCCCCCCCAAGCCGAGCTCAGACCCCCCGCCCCCCCCCCCCTAAAAGTTTTGCAAAAAATTTTGCAATTTTTCAAAAATTTTCTGAAAAAATTGTCTGGAAACGGTCAAAAACGCTAAGAAATAGGTTTTAAAACGCAATACGCTAAGAAGTTTGTTGGTCAACCTAAGAAATGTGATGTGTTGATGGGGGTACCCCCCAACCCCCCCCCCCCTTTCATTACTTTACACCTTTACACCCTTTACACCAGCTAAATTTGCTAAAATCGCCATTTTATCAATTTCGCCAAGCGCCAACAGTCATTCTTTCGGTGTAATGTACCGTATATATAGGTGTGTTGAGGGGGGTCTCCCCCATAGTTTCCCTGGAACTTTGGGTCTGGGGGGGGGAGTACATCTTGGAAGTTTGGTGGTCAACCTAAGAAATGTGATGTGTTGATGGGGGTACCCCCAACCCCCCCCCCTTCATTACTTTACACCTTTACACCCGTCTCGGGTTGACGGCTGTGTTGGGCATAGGTGTGGGGGGTAACCCTCCCAGCCATTTTTCCAACCCTCCCAGAAATTTTTGGCCCCCCCCCCAAGTGGGGGGGGGGGTGATGGTGTGCGCCGAAGGCGTGAAAAACGGCCAAAAATTAGGTATTTTTAGGGTAAATTTTGCAAAAGTTTTCCAAAATGTCCAAATTTTTGGCTTAACGTGTTTATCATCGCGAGAAATACACGTTTATAACGGTTTTATGGACTTCGAGACTCAATATTGACCTTGTGCTGGACTCAGAAACATGTTGGCAATCAAGTTTTCGAGTTTAAAAACACGGTCTAATGTTTATTAGAATTCATAATGAGTTTATGTTTTTCGGCATTAGCAATGGCTGAAAATGCCTTTTTTGGCATAGAAAATGAAAAACGTTTTGGGGAGGTTTGGCGGGGGCCGTTTTGGGGGTTTCTAAAAATTTACTCTCCTCCCTAAATTGCGGGGGAAGGGGCCCCACCCCAAATCCCCGTTGCACCTATGGTGTTGGGTCGTGTAGGCGCGTTGACGTGACGTTGAATACGTATATACGTATGTATATATATACGTATATATAGGTGTGTTGACGAGGGGGGGTCTCCCGTTTCCCTGGAACTTTGGGTCTGGGGGGGAGTACATCTTGGAAGTTTGGTGGTCAACCTAAGAAATGTGATGTGTTGATGGGGGTACCCCCAACGCCCCGCCAAAATCGGACCTCAGAAACTTCGAAAAATGGCCAAAAATGCAATATTTTCTGTAATTTAGCCCTTTTTTCTTCAAAGTAAGGACTGGTTTTAACGTTTTGGGCGTTTTTGCACCGTTTTAAAGCGATTTTAAGTCAATTTTAGAAAACATTTAAAAAATTACGATTTGTTGGCCAAATTTAGCTACGTAACTTTTTGGGACCAAAAATCGGGGGCATAGGTGTAACGGAGATTTGGAGTGGGGGGGCCTCAACTTTTTTTGGGCTCCTCCTGGAGACCCCCCAACCTCCCACCAGAACCCCCCACCCAACCCTTCCCCAAAAAATTTTTCAATTTTTATGCCAAAAATCGCATTTTCAGCCGTCTCCAATGCTAATAAACATTCAACTATGAAGTAATTTTGACATTAGACATTGTTTTTAAACTCGAAAACTTGATTGTCAACGTGTTTCCAAGTCCAAAATAAGGTCAATAATGAGTGAGAAAGCCCAAAATACAGTTAAAAACGTCTATTTCTCGCAATGATAAACACTTTAAGCCAAAAATTTGGACATTTTGGAAAACTTTTGCAAAATTTACCCTAAAAAAACCTAATTTTTGGCCGTTTTTCGCGCCTGCTGGGGGGCATAGTTTCACTGGAAATTTTGGTTGGGGGAGGGTAAGCTTTGACAATTTGGCGTTTGAATGCCGAAATGTGATGGCGAATACCCCCCCCCCCGAAGTCCGAACCGAACCCCCCCCCCCAAAAAAAATTCGGACCTCAGGATTCGAAAAGTTCAAAAATTGGCATCAAAACGCAAATTTTTCTGTATTTTAACGCTTTTTTTCGTCAGACCAGGACTTGTTTTTATCGTTTTAGGCGCTTCTACACGGTTTTAAAGCGATTCTCCGTAAGCCCAAATTTGAGGAAAATTTTTCAAAAATGGCCGTTTTGTTCAAAATTTAGTTGACGTGTTGGCCCTAAAAATTGCTGGGGAGAGTTCGGGAGGGTAACCACAAGTGAGGGGAGGGAAAGTTAAAAATATAGGGGGGGGTAAACTTGGTATAAAATTTTGGGGGCGGGCCTACCCCCCCCCCCCGGTGAAACTATGCTGGGGGGGGGTCGGGGTGGGGGTTGTCGATAGTTGGGGTTTTTATTTAGGTCATAGCTGAGGCCATGGCTTAAATTTTAGGGCCGATCGCCTAAAAAATTGTGGCCATTGAGGCCATCTGGCCGGAAAATCCTGGAGGAAGAACAGATCGATGTTGCCGCTATCCAGGAAACCTGGTTAACAGAGGGAGACCAGTTGCGACTCCCGGACTTCAACGAAGAACACTGCTACAGGAAACGGGACCGGCGACTGACTACCCAAAAGCCCGTCGGGGGCGAAACCGCTCTGCTCGTGCGGAAGGGCATCGACTATCTGCGTATCGACACTTCACTGACTGCGACCTCGGACGACTCCATTGACGCCGTTGCGGTGCGACTTCAAGTAAACGGGAACCTTATACCAGTCACCTCCGTGTACGTACCTCCGATCATCCGTACCGCGGACGACCAGCGCTCCCAGTCCTTCGACCCTGGACCCCGCCTCCCCAGCACCAGCAGCACTATCCTCTTGGGCGACTTCAATGCCCATAGCGTACTGTGGGATCCATTCCAACCGGCCAAAAGCATAGGCGAGGATCTGGAGGACTGGATCACTGCGAACAATTTGGTGGTCGCCAACTCTGGAATCTCAACGAAAACTACAGCCCAGTCGGTGCCAGACCTGACAGTTCTGGGGAACAGATGGGATGGAAAGTTTGTATGGTCACTGCTCGAAGATACAGTCTCCGACCATATGCCCATCTGCCTACGCCTAAACTGCGTCACCAGCCACAGAAATCAGAAGAAGCCCATGCGCTACAACTTCAGAAAAGCTGACTGGGCTAAATTCCGGAAAATCCTGGACGACCAGCTGTCCCTTCGCCTACCGCCTGAAGAAGAACAAACTGCACACAACCCGATGTCCGCCATCTCAGCATCCTTCCAAGTAGCCGCGAAGGCTGCAATTCCGAAAAACCGGCGGAAGGACGCCAAAGCCTTCTGGTGCCCTGAACTCAGCGACCAGGCAAGGCTGTGCAGGAACCTGCGAAAGCAGTCAAACAACGATGACCAGGCGAAACGGCAATGGACGGTTGAGACCCGGAAGCTGCGGGAGATGATCGTCGCTGCCAAACGCGAGGACTGGAAAAATTTTGCATCCGGACTGAGCCTACGGTCAGATCCGGCCAAGGTAATGAGGACGATTCGAAGTATTGATGGAAAATGCTCCAATGAATCCAATGGTGCCATCATCAAATCCGGAAGGCATCTGCTCACGGATGCCGCAAAAGCAGAAGCTTTTGCTACGGAGTATGCCGCAGTCAGCCGGACGAACCCGGGCCGGTGTAACAGTAAATTATTACTCCCCGTAAATTATTACTCCCCAGTAATAATTTCCTAGGAAATTTTTACTCCCTCTAGGAAATTTTTACTCCCCCCAGTAATAATTTCCCCGGGAATTTTTCCTCCCCAGTAATACTGCTACTACCTTGGTTGATGAAACTGTGCCGTGGACAGGCACAGTTTCATCAACCTTATCTATCAGAAGGCCAGTGGTCAATGGCTTTATGAATTTTAGGATCGACTTAAAGTGATAAATCACGCTAGCCGTAATTAAGATTCTACTACAAGTAGGACGAAACTATAAAGTCTCCAATGTATCCGATGTACACTTTGTTTCTAAAATGCTAACATTAAACAAATTTGTTAAAATTTATATTCAAAGCTGCTGTACAAATTATAGCAATCTAGCAAAATATTAAATCAGGTCTTCAAAAAATTTATTAGTAAAAATTAGTATTATTAGTAAAAATTGTTTAAAGCATAATCGCAGTTTTGCCAAAATAGTTTTGGACATTTTGGACCTCCGGATTCGTTTTTGACTTATACTGAAATAAACCACTAGAGATAGGTGAAAGGTTGTAAAAGCAAAAATGATCATTTCGATGCCCTCTTTCCAGCCATAACAACCAATCCGGTGTATCGACTAGGTACTGGGAGAATTATGGCAAAAACCAAAAATTTCTTTTCATTCCACCTAAAAATGCGTGACTGGTCCCAGAATGTTGAAGAGCACCAAAATAGTACGTATATTTGGAAAGTTTCATCCATTTTCATAAATAAAAAAGCTAAAGCATCTCCAGTTGTGAGATAACTCAGCCAGAGAATACGGTAGTTCTAATCTATTTCATACAGACGAAATCTGCCAATCAGCTGAGACACAAATAAGCCACTCTTTTGTAAATTCAGACAGATCTATCGACAGTTATGTGTTAAATAATTTACAAGATAAAGTAATCAATGCTTATAATTTGCAATAATAGCAAAAGTGCAAAAGATACATAGGCTAAGATTCCTCCGCGCCCAGTAATTTTACATGTACATAGAATTTGTCATGGGTCAAGTCATTGTAAATATATTTAAAGTCTACAGCGGCATAAAAAAAGTTAAAAAGGATTCATATCCTTTACTGTTTTAGGGGAGTAAAAATTTCCTAAGGGGAGTAAAGATTTCCTAGGAAATTATTACTGGGGGAGTAAAACTATACTAGGAAATTTTTACTGGGGAGTAATAATTTCCTAGGAATTTATTACTGGGGAGTAAAAATTTACGGGAGTAACAATTTACGTGTATATACACCGGGATGCTGTGATCATGTAGAGAAGAAACAGATCGCTGCTGAAGAACCCGTGTCCCTGCGGTATGCCTGAACAAAACATCTGCAGCCCCGTCGTCATTTGGGATCAACTTCTCTATAGTCTGGGTGCCCAGCCACTGTGGCATCTCCGGCAATGAGCGAGCTGACCATCTAGCCCGCAACGGTGCCCGGATGCGGCAGGAAGCGGTTCCTGTCGACTACGACACAGCTGTGGCTGTTACCAGGAGGAAAACTATGTCGGAGTTGTTGTTGTTGTTGTTTTCTTCGGGCAATGATGGTCGTCCCATCACATTCGTTGGCCTCCAAAGAAGCCAATCTCCCTGAGGAAAAGGACCACCCTGTCAGGTACCTCCGCCAGAGCTTCGATTCCCGTAGTTAAACCAAGGACTGAGGTTCGTTGGACCGTCAGCGCCGGGCATTTTATCAGTAGGTGGTCAACTGTTTCTTCCTCCTCTCCGCACCTTCTGCAGAGAGGACCACGGCCATCCAGCTGGAACCGTGAACGGTATGACGCAAGCAGTGGGCAATGTCCCTTACTCCGCAGCTGAGCCAGGGTCCTCCGTTCAAATTTACTGAGACCCTTTTCAAGGTCCCTCTTAGCGATAGAGTTAAGGTTGGAGTCAACACTGTTATTAGTCGATTGTTTCCAGGTCTGGACAGTGCTTCTTTCAATGACGGCTTTCGCCGTATTGTAGTCAATTTGGGCTACCGTTTTTCACCAATGTATCCGTAGATTCATTTCCTACCAGACCGCTATGGCCCGGTATCCATTGAAAGTGAAAATGTCGGAGTGGTACTCAGGTCTTTTCCATGCACGCTCCAAATCCATCTACCGGGATAAGGGCCCAGTTCCGGCTAAATCAGAAGCTGGTCTCCTGAAATCGGAACGAACTATGCTATCCCGACTGCGATCTGGGAAGTGTCTGCTGCTGGCGCAGTACCGACACCAGGTCAATCCCACCCTCTACCCATCCCCCCTCTGCCCAGACTGTCACCAGGATGAGGAAACTTTGGAACATCTTCTCCTGGAGTGCCCTGCTAAAGATAATCCCCGGAGGCTCCACCTTGACTGCAGCGATGGATTGGCTGTCCTCTGGGAATCCCCAAGGGGAGTTGTGGACTTCCTAAGGGGTACCGGACGTCTAGTCCGGCTATATGGATTCGCTCCGCCAGGCCACACCGATGATGATGATGATGCTGATGCCTCATCCTTCTTTACGAAACATGCTCCGTCGGCCTCGGCGTTGTGGCCATATGTGGCGGCTAGCCCGAGGAGCAGCACACAGCACAAGTCTTCAATGCAAAAACAACGGCATGACAGTCTTTGCACTACAGTGATACGGGCTCCAAGTGTGGTGCTCAATGATATAGCCTAATGGATGGATGCACAGCGACTGAGTTTGCACTGTCCTGCCGGTCCTTCCTCAGAATTAGCATGGCAGCGTCATCCTCCAGTACCTCCAGTACCCGCAAGAAGGCAAGTTAAAATGATTTTATTGTTAGAATTTTTGGCATTAGCAACGGTTGAAAATGCAATTTTTGGCATAAAATAGAAAATTGTTTGGGGGAAGGTTGGGGGGGGGGGGCGGGTCCTGGGGGTTCAGGGTTCTCCAGAGGGGGCCCCCAGAAATTTTTATCGTTATTGTTAAAATACAGAAAATTTTGCATTTTGGCCATTTTTTTAAATTTCTGAGGTTTAAATTCTGGGGCTTGGTTGGAGGGGTATATATATGCCTCTCTAACGTCGGGGGTCGATCACTAAATTTCCAGCCCCCAAATCGGTTTGTTGACGACCCCCCACCTGAAAGTTTTCAAACTTCTTACCTAAAATTTGAAAATTTCACAAAAAAATCCGAACAATTAGCGGAAAATTGCTAAAATTCACTTAATTACGCTAAGAATCCATAAAGGTAGCTGAAAAAGTTAGAACAGTTTTCGGTTTTTGACTGAAAAATGGATATTTCGCCGACCATCGCCTCGAAAATGTTCTCCTCCCAAATAGACTTTTTCGACCCCCTCCCCTCTTTTAGCCAGACCACCTCCCATGCAAGACCTGAACTCCCTCTAAACCGAGCTCAACCCTCGGGTTGGGGGGGAGTTGGCGTGCCGAGGCCGTGAAATTTGGCCCAAGTTTGCGTACTATTAGGGTAAATTTTCCAAACATTTTCTAAGAATTCCAAATGTTTGGCTGAAAGCGTTTATTATTGTGAGAAATGCACGTTTTTAACTATATTATGGACTTTCTGACTCAATATTGACCTTATTTTGGACTTCGAAACATGTTGGCAATCAAGTTTGCGAGTTTAAGACCACTGTCTAGTGATAATATTACTTCATGGTTGAATGCTTTTGACATTAGAAACGGCTGAAAATGCGGTTTTTGGCATAAAAATAGAAAATTTTTGGGGGAGGGTTGGGAGGGTCTCCAGAGGGGGCCGGCCCCCAAAAAAAGTGGGGGAGGAGCAGCCGGTTTTGAGTGGGGTGGATCGGGTACGGAAAAATGGAGTTTGCATAGGTGTGTTAGGGGGGGATGGGGGGACGGGGGGACCCCTCCCCCAAATGGAGGGGTCGCCACCAGGGGAGTTCTGGGGGGGGGGGGTGATCCGGCGGCCGAATCTCAAAACTGCCAAATCGGCCAAAAATTCTTTTGTTACCATGATAGCAAGGACATGGGTCGGGGGACAATTTTTTGGATTTAACTCAATGGCTCCTAGTGCTCGAGAAAAAACTTCGTAAATTCGCATTGAGTTGTCTTACTACTCGAAACCTTTTAGCCGAAACCTTCTCTCCACAGAAGTTCGAATTTCCACTCTGCCAAAAATCTCCGGAATCCGTGGAGTACGTATTTTTTGATAAATCGATTTTCAAAGCAAAATATATATACGTATAATCGAATTTTTGCCAAAATGGTTCACTGGCCGAATCTCTAGCTTAAGGCAATGAACACCAGCTAATAGGCATTGATAAAATGTGCAATAATTAGACCTGACGTATATAAGCACTTTTTGGAAATTACGGTAAATGCCTAGAAACTGCTAAAAACAGGTTTTTAGGGTCTGGCTCTTAAATTTTGTTTTATTTTTGTCTAGCTAATTAATGATATGAACATTGTGTCCAGAAATTAAAATCTCGCGCATACCGAAGGGTGGGGGGACAGGGCACCCACCACTCTTTGCCCATCTTGCTTAGGCAGCAACATCGTGTCTCGTGTCCGATGCATCGCTGGTATCCAGCTATCCCAAAGTTTCATCGACAACCAAACGCCACTGTGTTCTGTCGGCGTCGGCAGCAATGATTCTGCAGATTCCAATCCAATCGTTGTGCCAGAGTTGACCGTAGGTTCTTGACAGTCTCTGGAGGTCCTTCTGGACAACTCGTGGCCATGTTTGGCGCACACTGGCGCACACCTCCCCTCGGCCTACGCCTGTCTGCCGGCGGGACAAAGTCAGGTATTCCATTTGGGAAACGAGCAGTCGGCATATGCGTAGTACAATCTAAGCATAATCTTTACCCATCACCCATTTAGTTGATCCCAGTGCACTGTGTTGGTTTTTTCCGGAAAAAAAGTCGAGCGGAAAAATCACTTTTTTTGCGTTTTTTTGCGGTTTTTTCCGACCTTTTTTCCGCTGCTCTAATCATGTCAGAGCTTCTCAAAATTTGTTTCTATAACATTTGTAGCCTGTCTTAACGCATATTTCGTCATGTAAACGCCATTTGAACACTTGTATAAGCTTTTCGACGTGTCCAAACTAAGCAATTGGGAAAATTTTTGTCCAAACGAAGTTTCAACGGACTATGGGTACAAATCCCAGTTACCTTAGTTTCTGGAAGCAGCGAGAACTTTCAGATAATTTTTCGTGTGCATAATTATTTATTCTTTCACAACTTTGGATTTTAGATGTAAGTATAAAGCTCGTTTGCTACAGTTTCCATTTACAAAAGATGTGCCACCAGGCATGTTTTGTCCTTGCGGGCAAAAGCAAGAAGGACGCTTCAGTGTTGTTGCAACAAAGAACACAGTGGTCTGTAGTAATTAAGAGCATAGCTGTTGGCTGAAATGTTGAAATTGACCAGTTAATTTTAAAAATAATGAGTTTTTTGTTGAACTGACAATTTGTATGCTTCAAAAAGCTGAGCACTTTATGGAAAAATTAAAATATTTAAATTAAGTTTGGGCTTCAAAAAGCTAATAATTTGGAAAAAATGAACAAAATTTGAGAAAAATCACTAAAATTTTTCATTTGAACACTTCTAAAACTTCCCAGAATGCTTAAATTTTTCCGACTTTTTTCCGTTTTTCCGACCCTCCGGAAAAAAACCTTTTTTCCGGGACCTCTTTCCAATGCCCAACCCTGCACTGTATTTTTTGCGTATCATAGGGGTCGCGGCAGCGACCCCTATAATATGTGTGAAAAGTGGCTGGAGACAGTGTAAAATAAGCTGCGCAGAAGCTGCGCAAAATCCTGCGCAGATCCTGCGCAGATTTCATGCGCAAATTGTAGAGCACATCGAGTTTAGTATGTCTGTGAAGTTTCAGCCCCGTATCACTTACCGTTAAAAAGTTGCACCCCGGACCGGTTATGGCGGCGATGTTTTTTTTTCCGGTTTCTCCTATTTGATGGTTGTATTGTACATAATGTTCGCCGCTTTCACGTGATCTGCAGCGGTGGGCCAACCTAAAGGGCTATGGGGTCTAGTAGTACCCTCTAAAGAATTTAAGAATCACAACTTTTTTTGCGCCGCAGCTGCGCCGCAAAGTCGGCTCATAGCGAAAAGTGACCATTTTTGTGGTCGTCGCTCAGGTCGAACGTTACGAGCTGGAGCTGATTTCTTTTTATATTCAAAAATTACATATATTGAACTAACTAACGGTCCAGGTTGCGTTTCTCTATCACTTCCCTAGCGACCACAGTGGCCCGTCAAAAATGGCGAAAATTCGAAAAATGAAAAATCGAAATTTCTCGCTATCTATTCAACTTTGAAAGCTCAAATCTTCCATACAATGGTTTTCTGGCACGGAGAATCGATTCCCGCAGTCAGTTTTACCGTCAGACCCACCCATCTTGCTGGGCTGGTTCCACTTTGCCGTCGGGAGGGTCAAGTCGGAAACCGCTTCTTGGAGGTCCATAGTAGGCTTTACCTGGCCTCTCAAAACTTTGTCTATAGGGGTTTTCTGGTGCGCCCAGCTCATTCCCGGTGTCCTTTTTGCCGTAGGACTCATCCATCTTGCTGTGCTGGTTCCACTTTGCCGTCTGGAGGGTCATGGCGGCAACCGCTTCCTGGAGGTCCATACTAGGCTCTACCTGGCCTCTCAAAACTTTGTCCATAGGGGTTTTCTGGTGCGCCCAGCTCATTCCCGGTATCCGTTTTGCCGTCCGACGCACCTATTTTGCTGGGCTGGTTCCACTTTGCCGTCGGGAGGGTCAAGTCGGAAACCGCTTCCTGGAGGTCCATAGTAGGCCTTACCTGGCCTCTCAAAACTTTGTCTATAGGTGTTTTCTGGTGCGCCCAGCTCATTCCCGGTGTCCTTTTTACCATAGGACTTATCCATCTTGCTGTGCTGGTTCCACTTTGCCGTCTGGAGGGTCATGGCGGCAACCGCTTCCTGGAGGTCCATACTAGGCTCTACCTGGCCTCTCAAAACTTTGTCCATAGGGGTTTTCTGGTGCGCCCAGCTCATTCCCGGTATCCGTTTTGCCGTCCGACGCACCTATTTTGCTGGGCTGGTTCCACTTTGCCGTCGGGAGGGTCAAGTCGGAAACCGCTTCCTGGAGGTCCATAGTAGGCCTTACCTGGCCTCTCAAAACTTTGTCTATAGGGGTTTTCTGGTGCGCCCAGCTCATTCCCGGTATCCGTTTTGCCGTCCGACGTACCTATTTTGCTGTGCTGGTTCCACTTTGCCATCGGGAGGGTCAGTCGGGTGGGGGGGGGGTCAAGTGGTCGAAAATAAAATTTTTCAAAACTGGTCAAATTTGGTATCAAATGAAAGCTCTAAGTGAGCTGAGCAACTTTTGTCATAGAACTGCGTACCCAAAGCGGCTGTATAGTGCTGTGGTGGGGTGGGGTGGGGACTTAGGCGATTTTCGGTCAAAAATGAAATTTTTCAAAAGTGGTCAAATTTGGTACCAAATGAAAGCTCTAAGTGAGCTGAGCAACTTTTGTCATAGAATTGCATGCTCAAAGTGGCTGTAGAGTGCTGTGGTGGGGTGGGGCGGGGACTTAGGCGATTTTCTGTCAAAAATGAAATTTTTTTCAAAAGTGGTCAAATTTGGCACCAAATGAAAGCCCTAGGCGAGCTGAGCAACTTGTGTCATAGAACTGCGTACCCAAAATGGCTGTAGAGTGCTGGGGTGGGGACTTAGGCGATTTGCTATATAGGTCAAAAATGGAATTTTTAAAAAGTGGTTCAAATTTGTGTCAAATGAAAGTCCTAAGCGAACGGAACAACTTGTCATGGAGCCACCCACCCAAACTTGCTGTGCCAAGTCGCGTCACGTTTCTATGAAACTGTTGTCGTCACTTCTTCAAGCGGAATTGAAATGATATGTATAGACACAGCCAACACACTTATATTATCCTCTTTTGTGCGGAGCCATTTTGTTACTTGTTATATATTGTGTTTTCGAGCACTTTTTCAAAAAGCACTTTAAATATGCGTATGTCTGCTCAATTTTCACCTGAGAAGCCCATTTTTATTCGTTGTAGCATAATTTTAAGTTTTTTCCGAAAAATTTTGCGCCTTTGGCATAAAGATGTATATAGTCTGTCATCTCTATTTTACTTCTGTTTGCTGTCGTCTTAGCATAGTTCCAGCATATATAGTCGGTGAAACCGTCATTATTCTAAGCAACACTGCCATTAGACCAATTCTGTAAATGGCAATAATAAAACTTACTGTCGAAAAGTAAAAGTTTTTATGGTTTTCTGACCAAAATTTTCGCAATTTTTAAAGTCTCAACGTCTTGGGGGGTTTCGCCCACCAGCTCCCGCTCTAGCGCAAAATGACGTCTTCGGCACAGACCTTTAACGTTCAGTGCATTAAAATATTGTTTATAAAGACTAAGGAAGCAGCTCTTTTCTTCTGTAACACGCGAAAAATGCTAAATATATATAATTATAGATGCTGTAAAAACAGTTAGAAACGTTAATATTGCGAAACGTGAGATTTCAGGAAAAACACATACAGTACATTTCATGAAATCCAGACTGAGTGGCAGTAATTTCCAAATTGGCGAAAACAGCAAAATATCGCGAAGTATATATCAGCGATTTTCGCCAAAGTTGGCAAAAATCTGAACAAAGTTGGCGAAAAAACAAGAATTGTCGCCAATTAAACAAGTCTTTTCGCCAATTTTGGCGAAAATTGCCATCGCTTCGCGATATTTCGCCAATTTGGAAATTACCCAACCAGTCCTGGATTTCATGAAATGTACTGTATATACGTAGTCAAATGGTTGCTTTTATATTAATGCTCACTAGCGTAGCCAGAAAATTTTCGGGGGATGTGTTTTCCCCTGTTTGAAGTTTTTAACTTCAGGATTTTTAGGTTTTTTCCGGGGGGGGGCTCGCCCCCCCGTCCCGGGGGGGAAGAAATTTTCGGGGGGGGAAGATTTTTTGCAAAAATGAGCCAAAAAATGGTATTTTTTGGCGCATTTTACATGGTGAAACGCAAAACAGTTCTCAAAAAATGCCAGGATTTAAGCTGAAAATGGCGGTTTTTACGAAAAAATCTCCGGCGAAGCTGAGAGAATTTTGAAATTTGCCTATTTTGGCAAAAATTTGGGCCTCCAAAAAATCCCGGCGGGGGGGAAGCAAAAAATCCCGGGAGGGGGCGATTTCGGGGAGGGGAAGGCATTTCAGAGGGAGGGCAATGTGGGGGGGGAGGTCAATTTCGGGGGGGCCCGCCCCCCCCCTGTAAAAAATACCCTGATTTTACCACAAAAACACATTTTCTTAAAAAAACATTAAAAAGCACAGGTGAAATTCTGAAAAAATACCCTGCCCCGAGTGGAAACTCAGGTCCACGCATTAATTTTGTCTGACAGTTGGCTTGATCTATAATTTTAGGAGTAGATTTCATTACTCTTATTAGTTAATGCGTGGCTTGATGGATGGTAGAAGTTTCGGCGGTGGACGTCGTGGAAGCGGGAACTATCGTGGAAGGTACGCAAGACGTCGAGGTACCGACCGCGGCTCATATATAATGAGTGCTTAAGAAGGTCAAATGACAGAGCAAAACAAGGCTGCTTAGATCCTTTACAGACAGGGGCGCACCCAGGATTTTGAAAAAGGAGGGGTCGAGTCAATGCACGATCCAACTTCCGCCAGACGCTCTAGGGGGCTATGGATGCAACTCTAAGGTCTGAAAGGTACGAATAGTCTAAAACTACTCGGGTGGTCAGAAGTTGAGATATTTTTGATATTATGAAAAAATCCGTAATGGAAACTTTTAAAGTGAATTTAATAATATTATTATGAAAATTTTTGACATTATGGAAAATTTGTAATAGAAGGTGAAGAGATTAGAATAAAAAAACCGCAGACGCTTTCTGAAAGAATAAAACCACACAGAGCATGAAAAGCGCAAATGACGAAAAAATCATTTTCCCGTCTATATAGAATGGTGCCGCAGGAGAACAAAAAATAAAAAACGTGAGCTGCAAAAACGCCGCAGGCGCGAAGAATGACAAACCTTAAGCTACAGAGATGCCGCAGGCCTGAAACATTATAAAAGTTGAAGCAAGCTCAGCGTAGTAAGGACTTTGAACTTTAGTAAAAGTAAGGTGGAAAAAAGCGCCGCAGGCGAAAAGTTTCGTATATATTTCTAGTTTTATATATGCTCTAGGCAACAGAAGAATATTTGACGTAACAAAAAATTCGAGGAGGAATCGGATAAAAAGGGGATGTTGAACCCCTCAGCCCCACACCTTTCTGGTTGCCCGCTTGTGTACTGACTATATATGTTCATAAACATTTCTGCAATGTCAGGTGGTTTGTGTGCGAGTTTTCATCCCACTGCTACTCATAAAAGTTTTTAAAATCGCTTGGTGAGAACGATGTTTTCTTGCGGTTTCGCTGATCTGATGATTCATAAGGGGGTTAACGTTTTTTAGACCAATTGACAAAATCTCAACAACTGACAAAGTAGCCAGCATTTAGTACTTGAAGTAGAAAGGCCAGGAGCAGGACTGTGCGTTGTTTGAATTGTTTAATTGGGTCGGCAATCGACCATCAAATCAGTTACTGTCGTGGAAAGGCCTATTTACTGTTCTTGTTGCCTGCTGGCTTAGCGGTGGTACCGCTTTGCAGATGATTTCAGGATTGGATAATTGGGTTGGGTAGAGCCAAGAAAGTTTTGTAGTCCGCCAGGTTCCAGACTTCCGACTTTCTGGTCTGAATTTCTTACTATAGTACGACCAAAAAATGTGTGTACAAACTTTGATGGTCTATAGCATATCAAACTTTGGAGTAAACCCC